>CAUYQV010194033.1:0-24114 GCA_963574575.1 Galagoides demidoff | reverse complement strand
CCACATCCATGCCAACATCTCTAGTTTGGGGATTTTGTGATGTGGGCTAATCTTATTGGAGTTAGATGATATCTCAAAGTGGTTTCGATTTGCATTTCTCTGATGATTAAGGATGATGAACATTTTTTCATGTGTTTGTAGGCCATGTACCTGTCTTCATCAGAGAAGTTTCTCTTTAAGTCTCTTGCCCACCCTGTGATGGGATTAACTTGTTCTCTTCTTGCTACTACGCTTGAGTTCTCTGTGGATTCTGTTCTCCCCCCCATCTGACCAAATGCTTCTTTTTTATATCAAATATTTAGTAACGACCCCTTTATTATCCTGGAATTGAAATTCAAAGATAATAGAACCACCCTGCACACACGTCAAATATGTGTGTGTCATTTCATGCTGTAATAAAAAGAAGACTAAGGTGTTACAGTAATGGGGACTGTGAGGTACAGATGCTCGGGTCCAAGTGCGCTGTGAGGCCCCCAAGGTGGGCAGACATCTAAGCTCTGTAGGAATTACCGTGGCTGCCACGGCTCCCACTGCCCACTGTCACAGAGGATTAGCGACTCAAATTCCATGAGGCTCAAGGAGCTTGCTACCAGAGCTCATTTCCCAGATGGTGAACAACTCTTTGAAAGTCTCTGGAATACTACGCAGCCATTAAGAAGGATGGAGACTTTACATCCTTCATGTTCACATGGAGGGCGCTGGAGAATGTTCTTCTAAGCAAAGTATCGCAGGAATGGAGGAAAAAGTATCCAATGTACACACCTTTATTATGAAACTGATTTGTACCTTTTATATGAAAGCTATAACCAAATAGCCTAAGAATGTGGGGAAGGGGGAGGGAGAAGGGAGGGGGGAATGGGTGGAGGGAGGGGGATTAGAGGGACCATTTTTGAGGCTTATCTTACAGGGGTACAAGTGAAACTCTCTAAGAGTAGAATCAGAACGTTTTAAAACTATAACTGAGAAAATGACATGAAGGCTGTGTTGATCAGTTTGATGGAAGTATTTCGGATTGCGTGTGAAAACCCCACACTGTACCCCAGAAGTGCATTAATGTACATAGTTACCATTCAATTAAAAAAAAAAAAAGAAATAGCGTTATTACCTGGAGGAGGAATGATTGTTTTATGCACCAGAAGTGGCCACAACGCCTGGCCTCAGAGGTAATGCCCGGAGAAAGGAGGGAAACTGGTGGAAATGGATTAGTCTCGTGCACCTGCTGGGGCAGTGGTGGCAGAAGATGCTGGTGGTGGCTTCTCAGACCCTGGGGACTGGGCTGGGCACTCAGGCCCAGCTGCTGTGAAGTGTCGCCTGGCTCCAGCTCACATAGGACCCTTTACCTGCCGAATTGTCCTCCCCCAAACACACCTCTTCTCATTCCCCATATGTAGCAACGGTAGAGCCCATGGTAGGGGAAATTTAGAGCCCAGTGTGGTAACTTATACCTTTCTGCAAACACATTCTCTAATTGGGTCACTTCAATCTCCAGCTCTTAGTTTCCAGCCCTGAGTATTCTAACTGCTGGGGACACATCGCCATATAACTGTGGTGAAGAAGTGGCCTGAGGCAGGATTGTGTAGCTGTGTCAGTGGCTTGGAGAGAACAAGAACGTTAGTTAAGGACAGGAGGTCTGAGGGCGGGGTGTGTGAATGGACTCACAGGAGTAAGCAATCACACGTTCGCACCCACCAGAGAGCTTCTGCTGCAGGAGGCAAGGGACAGCCAAGTGGACACGATGGGTCAGCTCGTAGATGTCAGCCAGCCTCTGTCCGTGGCTATCCCAGTGCTTATGCTAATGGTGGCAGAGAAGGGGGCTGTGCAAGGGGGCTGTGCAGGGTCCCCCAGCATGGGCTTCCTCTCATCAAGCCTGACTATCAGACCCGCTCACAACAACGTTGCCATATACTGAGGAGACCAGTCCGTGTCCGGGTATCACATATTCATTTCAGACCCTTTACACTACAGAGAGGGAACTGCTTTTGACTGAGACTGGCGTGGCATCCAGGCGTGGATCTGTCTTTCTTTCCTGGAACGCATTGGCCCCCAGCTTTATGGAAGAGCTACAGCGTCTGATCCAACACTGAAGATTTTTATATAACTTTGTCTTGGACCAAGGGTCCTATATAAGAAATAGAAAAGAAATTGTATCGGTGTCTTCAGACCGTGGAATCCACATAGTGCACCATCCAAATGATGCCGGCGTGATCCAGTTGGTTTGTAGGTGAATCCCTGAGTGGATCAGGGGCTGAGGACTGTGGTCTTCACCTCTGGTCTGCTGGCTGGTCCTGTTATGGTCTAGTAGGAGCCAGCTGCACAGAGTTCCCACCTCAACTCTCCCTCCGGTCCCATCTTTACTCCTCCCCCAGTCTGTGGAAATTGTCCTCCATCAACTGGTCCCTGCTGTCAAAAATGGCTCATGGCCTCTTAGTCCCCAGCTGCACAGCAGGAGGAGAGTGGTGGTGACTGAGAGAAGCATCATCTGTATTTTTACAGCTACCCCACCGCTCACATCACCGCCTCAGCTCTGCCTCCGTCAGATTCCCCACATCCTTATTTGTGGAAAGATTATCTCCCATGAAACTGCTCCCTGGCATCAAAAATGTTGGGAACTGCTGCTCTGGGGCACAGAATTCATCACAGTCTAACCTTTAGTGTTTTGAACTATGTATAATCTAATGGTTAGAATCCATCGGTTTGGAAAATGAGAATGGGCCCCCTTTTCTTCCAAGTGACCCATTTAGAAATGTAGGATTCTCATCCCTGAACATGTCGTGTTAGTTCCCGAGATCCTGAGTGTGGACGAGGTCACTTCTTCTTCTAGCGGACGTCGACTTCCACCAAACTTAAACCTCTACATGCCACTAGGTCTCCTTGCATACCTTCAGCCAAAAAAAAAAAAAAAGGTTTTCATACTGTCAGGGATGACTGACCTTTATTACCTTGAGGAGCTATGTTTGCTATCTCATCCTGGGATGTCTCTGAAAATGGGCAGATTCACCATAATCTGAAATTGCATGGTGATCAAAGAACTCAGAGCCCTCCTGGACCGCCGTCCAGGTCATTCCTTCAAGGCCAGCCAGAGAAGCTGACACGAGAGACAGTCGGCAGTTAGCAGGGGGATCTAGAAAGGATTGTGGGGGAGGGACAAGTGAATTTCGAATATGGCTTTAGGACCGGCTACAGGACCAGGGCAGGAGTTCCTCCGATTAACCCTTCTCTTGTAAGTTTTCCCGGAAAATGAGACTAACCAGCATCTTGGAGAAGCTCTGCCTGGGTGGAGTAAATTGAATGTGACAAACCAGGGCATCTGAGTAATGCAAATCTGTATGTTGTGGGGGTGCCGCCCACACATCCCTCTGCTAGGACACCACTTCCTGCAGCTGTGACTGTGGCTTAGTAACAATCCTTAGCTGTCTCTTCTTCCAAGAATTGTCAGACAGAACTTGAACAATGACTGTGGCACATGGTGTTCAGAACGGCAGCTCTGTGTCCTGAGGCGGGGCTCCCTGTGTGCAATTTAAACTTCAGAACTTCCAGGGGGGATCAGGGAAAGCCAGTCTCCAGCTAAGACACATCGTTCCTCCCTGCCCCCTCTGTTTCTCTCATCCCACTTTGCATCTGAACTCCCCCAAATGCCACTTGAAAGAGGCTTCAACTCAAGCTTTGTTTCTCTGAATCACAACCAAAGATGATGGTGAGGTGGCTCCTTGCTTTTCAACTGAGATGGAGCCACAGACCACGGCATGACTGGGAGCTAATCAAAGAGCAGGAAAACCGGGGTGCTCTGTGGTTCCTGGGGGAGCTGCTCACGGCACACACACAGGACTGGTGCTGGGACGTGCCCGTCACGGCACACACACAGGACGTGCCCAGGACACCTGGAAAAGGTTCTGTCAGGAATTAAAGAAACTGCAGGTCAGAATAAGAGTAAATCAAACTTATTACTGGTACCTTGGACTAGAGTGGCTTGGGAAACCTGGTGACATTCTGGTCACGGGTGTCACTGGATTGCCTTGCTTCTATTTAAAACACTCCACTTTTTGCCATCTTGGGAGAAACCATTGGGGTCATCTGGAAACAGCCTACTGTCCAACATCAGAATTAGCAGAGTACATGACTCTTCTGAGCCGTGGTGAACCTGATCGATGATACTGGCTCCAAACTGCGATTTGCCCATCTGGGACTTGCCTTTCCTGACATCCTCCAGGTGTGGAGCAGCTTTAAACTCTGCGAACTTGAGGGCTATTTGGCGTCCTTTTCCTGTATTCCACCATCGTCCTTGTTTTCAGCGCATCTTTGTCAAAATTTTTGATTTGATTTCCACATTTGAACCTCAAATTACAATCCAACTTTCCTGAGCTTTCACTTAGATCAGCTCCACCTACTTTTTTATGTTCTTATGTGCATCAGTCACAGAAGGACAATTTTCTTTCTTTCTTTTTTTTTTATTGAGACGGAGCCTCAAGCTATCCCCCTGGGTAGAGGGCCATGGCATCACAGCTCACAGCAACCTCCAACTCCTGGGCTCAAGCGAGTCTCCTGCCTCTGCCTCCCAAGTAGCTGGGACCAAAGGCGCCCACCACAACGCCGGGCCATTTTTTGGTTGTAGCCATCATTGTTGTTTGGCGGGCCCGGGCTGGGGATTCGAACCCGCCACCTTAGGTGTACGTGGCTGGCGCCTTAGCCGGTTGAGCCACAGGCGCCAAGCCCACAGTCTGGCTTCTTTGCAAAATTTTCTCTTTCATATTAACTTTGGCAAAATTAATTACAATGTATCTCGGAGATGCTTTATTTGGATTGAGTCCTGCTGGGGTTCTGAAACTATCTGCTATCTGAACTTCAGTGTCTCTTGCCATGCTTGGGAAATTCTCCTCCATTGTATCTTGGAGTAGAGCATCTGTGCCTTTAGGACCATCCTCTTCTCCTTTAGGAATTCCTATAAGGTGAATGTTTGCTGTTTTGGAGTGGTCCCGCAACTCTCTCAGGGAATGATCCGTTTTTGTTCTCCATTTGTCTGCCTCTTTGAGCATTTGAGAACATTCAAAAGCTTTGTCTTCAACTTCAGAGATCTTTCTTCTTCCGGTTCCACTCTATTACTAAGAGATTCTACTGTATTATGACGCTCCACGAATAACTGTCTCGTTTCTTTGAGCTCTGCAATTTCTTTTCTCATTGTGTCCAAATCCTTGGAGATTTTGTCTTTGAATTCGTTGATTTCTTGAGACAACTTTTGAACTACTCCTTGAATTTCTAATGCCAACTTTACTTCCATTCTATTAATCTTATTTGCCATCTATATTCTGAATTCTATTTCTGACATCTCAGCCATTTGTTTATGAATGGCATCTTTTGTTGTATCTCCTTTGTCATTCCTTAGGGAAGTTGATTTACTCTGATTATTCATGTTGCTAGAGTTTTTCCACTGGTTCCACCCCTTGATTATTTTTCACAGTTTGGCTAGTGAAGCTGATAGGATGAGATTGGTTTGAGGGCTCCAGGAGTTGTATAGTTAACCAGCCCTTTACCAAATAGCTGGGACTGGTGACTATGGCCTTTCCCCTAGAGCTTTACAAAGGTCCCTGCACATTGTAACCCATAAGTGCGTTAATGTATATAGTTGTGATTTAATAAAAAATAAAAATAAATAAATTATAGGGCAGCACCTATGGCTCAAGGAGTAGGGCGTTGGCCCCATAGACCAGAGGTGGTGGGTTCAAACCCAGCCCCGGCCAAAAACTGCAAAATAATAATAAATAAATTAGAAAAGAATCCAACTAAGGCAGAGGCCACTGGAAGCCCCCTACATGATCCGTGAAGCCTGGGTTCAAGCTCAGGCCTGTGGGACCTCGCCCAGGCAAGGGCAGGGCAGACTCACGCTGCAGTTCTGGCCCTGTGCTATGCGAAGTCAAGAGTCAGGTGGGAAGGCCCCTACTGCTGCCTCTGTTCCTGCCAAGTTCCTGCAGACTGAGCAATGCACACTGGCTGGGGTGGGGGCTGTGCAGGTCACAGGAGCAGTGGCTGTCTTGCGCCTTCTCAGGAAAGTTTCTCACACACAGCTCTTCACAGTTCTGCGCTCAGGGGTGGTGGCTTCCAGCAGACCACAGCTGGAGTGTTTACACCACAGCAATCAGCAAGTGCTGTGAGGCAGGGTTTTCTCACCCTCCTCCCCCAGAGCCAGTTGTTAACCATTACAGTACAACCCTGCCCAAAAGAGGGTGGAGACAGTCCTTGGATGTCCAGAGGGTGCCTGTACTCCAGCATCACCCTGTAGGTGGGGATTCCCTGAGCCTTGGGGGCTCATTAGGAGGGCAGCAGATTTGGAGAGCCAGGGTTTTACTGGGTGTGACAGTGTCCACGGTAACACACCACCAGGCCAGTTACATTGTCAGTGTTGTAGGGGGAGCCAAGGACTGATATCTGGGGGGGGAAAGAGGCCACTGAGAATATAGAGGATAAAAGTCACTGAAAGCCGCAAACTTAACCTACAGATGAACTTCAAGTGGTGAGCAAAGTACTAATTACAGTATTTGCTCTTGACCCTGGGTGCCCACTTGGAATCCCTGGTGAGCATGAGAAATACTAACCTTGGAATCCCTGGTGAGCATGAGAAATACTTGGATTCAGCCCCTAGAGAGTCTAGGATAAGACCTGATCCTCAGGGTTTTAAACCTTCCCCTGGTGACTGTAGTGTGCAGCCAGGCATGAGAACCATTCACTGTGTCATAGGAAATGCCACCAGCCACGAGTTTGTTGTTAGTTTTTATGTCAAGTGTGCTTTGGGAATGGTCACTACTCAATGTCCCTGGAAACCACAGAGCAACTGGATGTACATCATGGTGTGTCACTGGGCTACTGTCCTGTTTGAATGGATAGAGGAGACAGGCACCCAAGTTGGAGCTGTGGCAGGTGGCCTCTGGGCTGGGCGTAGCTGTCGGGAGGGGTGAGATTAGTCACGACACAGGGAATATTTCTCAACCTCTCTGCACACTCTAGGCCCTGTACCAGGCTCCTGGGGGCCCCCGTAGGGCACAAAACATTCAGTGTTTCCTCCACTGGAACAGGCAGGCTGAAGAAAGGTGTCAACAAACACCCTTTAAATAAAAGTAGAAATACAAGTCACTGGACAAGATAACAGGTGGCTTTGGCAGGGAACTGGGAACATTGAGTCTTCTGTGCAGAGCTGGCCTGGTCATGGATGGATAGTCGGGTGACCAGCCATTTCTGTTTGCCCATGACTGTATTGGTTGTAGCACTGAAAGTCCTATGTTCTGGGCAGTCCTATGTTCATGGTTGGTCACCCTGGGTGTAACACTGGCCACCTCAAGGTGGCAGAGCCCCTCACAGCATGGAGCTCAGCATGGCGTACACAGAGCAGCTTGCCAGCTGGCCCAGTGTCCTCTCCCCAATATCCTAGTGTCCTATGGCCCAGGCCCCCACAGGCTAGGGCCAGCTGCTCCACATGCCAGCAGCAGTGTGGTGAGCACAGGTCACAGGCCCAGGAGCTGAAGCCCTTATGAGCTGGGGTCTTTGATCTGGGGGCTGGCCTCCCCTGCTGTCCCAGGCCCCACTCTGGCTTCCCACGGTTGTTCCCACACCACCGTGAGGGCTGCTGCCACAGCCACAATCCACAAACACCATTATCGACTTAATCTTGTTCACGTCTAATGACTCTTAATCTTGTTCACATCTAATGACTCAGTGTCCTGCTGTTGCCATCTTGACATTCTGAATTTTGAACATGGGGCCTTGCATTTTCATTTGTGCCCAGGTCCTATAAATGATATGGCCAGTCCCAGAGCCTCCTAAGTGAGTTCCACAGTGCACCCCCGGGCCTTGGGAACTAGAGGGTGAGTCGCAGCCCACAGGTAGACGTCTCCATCCTTGCCTTGCGGCCGACCATGTACACAAGAACCCAGTGGCCTGCTCTGCTAGGGACCGCCTCCCACTATGTGACCAGGAAGCCTCAGCAGGCAGGACTGGCAAGCCCCAGAAAGTGCCAAACCCTGAGACCGGGGCTAGAACCCTCCTGGCATGACTACGGCCCCTGCTCAGCCTGTGAGCTGAGTCACAATCTTCCAGTTTAGCCAAATTCCAGAAGACTGGTGAGCAGAGGTGGCCTCTACCCTCCAGTGACAGAAGTTTCGTCAGGTCTGGGGGTCTGCACCCATCTTGGAGCCATGTCTATCAAGTCCTCATCTCCAGACCCCCAGGTTCCTATATCCCCTGGAAAGCCTTCCTTACCAACCTTGAACTCCTAGAGGACAGGGGCCAGACAGGTTCATCTCTGCCCTGGCACAGAGTAAGCTCCCAGTGCACAGCTGATGGATAAGGGGAATAAAAATTGTTCCACCATAATAACAGCTATTCACAGCACTTGTCAAGAGCCCTATGGCCCAGTTGTTCTATTATCCCCACTTTTCAGATGAGGAAACAAGCCTTGCCAAGCACCACAGCTGGAATTGCAACCCAGGCGAGTCAAGTTTGGCTGCAGAGCCTCAGAAGTCAACCACAGTCCCTCACTACCTTCTCATGGGAGAGGGGGCAGGGGCTGTTCCCACTAGAGCTGCCCCAAGCTCCCCAGCAGGTCATCATCTCACAGCCACATGGTCCCCTCCAGACAGTCCCTTGCAGGTCCTTGCTCTTGCACCAAGGTCCCCGGCATTCATTCACAAAGGCCCCGCACTGTGGCTGGCGCAACCCCTTGCCCAACAGAGTTGACTCTGGAAACGTTGCTGTCCTGATTCCATGAGCTTTAGGGTCAAGAATATCTGACAGTGGAGTAGGGGTGCCCACAGGTGCCGAGAGTGTGAGCTTAAGGGCAGAGGTGCCCTACCTTCCCCCTTGGCCCAGCCTGGAGAGAGACTGTAGGATGACCTGTGGGCTGTAGGGGGAAGGGATGGCAGGGAGATAAGACTGTGGGGTGCCCGGACAGGACGCTCGGGCACCCACTCTTGTTTCACCTTGGCCAGGGTTCTGAGAAAGGGCACCACAGCTTCCAGGAAAGAGGCTTCTCTGCTTTCCCATCAAAACCAAAAGACCTGGCCTGGGACCACTGAGGCCAGAGACAGGACCTGTGTGTAACCGAACCCTGTCCCTCCTCTCACAGCCCCGGGCCGTGTACTGTAAAGACGTGCTGGACATTGAGCAGTTCTCCACAGTGAAGGGTGTCAACCTGGACCACACAGATGACGACTTCTACTCCAAGTTCTCTACAGGCTCCGTGTCCATCCCATGGCAAAATGAGGTAGTCAAGGGCCCCTGGTCACCTGCTTTGCTCTGAGAGGCAGGGAGCAGTCAGCAGCTGCTAAGAGGGGTGATGAGGACAGCAGAGTAGCCGCAGACTCAGGCTGCAGGGTGGACCTTTGTGGCCTGGTCAAGGCCAGAGTGGCCCAGGAGGGAAAAGGAGGTGAGACAGAGACGGCCTTAGAGGTGACTCCTGAGAAGTTTAGCTGGGAAAGGAAGACAGGATGTGTGGGTGAGGTAGGCCAAGAGGTTGACTTGGAAGAGGTTAGAGCTGCTTGAGATGAGACGGGGAGCTTGGGGTGAAAAGGACAGTGGGATGTGGGTCTGGTGGCGGGAAGATAAGTGCACCCTCAGGTGGGTGCTGTTTTCCAAATGAGGCAGACCTCTGGCGGCCAAGTGGTCAGCGGCAGGCTGGGGCTGCGCCTTCTGTGGGGAGCCACTGAGCAGGATGGGGGAGGTGTGGTTCACGGGAAGGGGGAGCCTGGGGAGGGTGGACCCCAGAGGCTGGGCCATGGGGCTTCCTGTCCTGGCCAGATGACAGACGCGTTTCTGCATGGCCTTTCCAGATGATAGAGACAGAATGCTTCAAGGAGCTGAATGTATTTGGACCTAACGGTACCCTCTCGCCGGACCTGAACAGAAGTCACCCCCCAGAACCGCCCAAAAAAGGGCTGCTACAGAGGATCTTCAAACGTCAGGTGAGAAACTGCACTGGGACCCCGGCCACCCCACGGGCAGGAGAAGGCCCTTGACAGAGACCAGGGCTGCGAAATTCACTCACTCCAGGGCTCATAGCAGCCTGGAAGGAACAGCCAACATGTCCAAAGCCCCCTGACACCCAATGTGGCTGACAGAGTCCTCAGGACAGAAGCAACAGGCAGGCCCAGCCCAAAGCTTAACTCCACAGAGTTTCTCGGCCTTGACACCATTAAGTCTTCACTAGGTGGCAGGGTAGGGGTTTCCTTGCATTGCAGGTTGCTGGGCCGCATCTCTGGCCTCCACTCACCAGATGCAGTAGTGTACCTCATCCCCCTGTTATGAAAACCCGAAATGTCTCTAGACATTGCCAAATGTCCCTTGTGGGGCACAGTTACCTCTGGTTGAGAGCCACTGCCCTATAGGGCGCTCATAAAGACAGCCATCATATAGACAAAGATTTTTTTTTTGAGACAGAGCCTCAAGCTATCCCCCTGGGTAGAGTGCCGTGGCATCACAGTTCACAGCAACCTCCAACTCCTGGGCTCAAGCAAGTCTCCTGCCTTAGCCTCCCAAGTAGCTGGGACCACAGGCGCCCACCACAATTCCCAGCTATTTTTTTTTTTTTGGTCGTAGCATCATTGTTGTTTTGGCAGGCCCAGGCTGGACTCGAACCCGCCATCTTAGGTGTATGTGGCGGGCGCCTTAGCCATTTGAGCCACAGGTGCCAAACCAGACAAAGATTTCACATCATAGGCTCAGCACCTGTAGCTCAGTGGCTAGAGCGCCTGCCACATACAGTGGGGCTGGTGGTTTTAAATCCAGCCCGGGCCTGCTAAACAACAATAACAACACCAACCAAAAAACAGCCAGGTATTGTGGCAGGCACTTGTATTCCTAGCTACTTAGGAGGCTGAGGCAAGAAAATCACTTAAGCCTGAGAGTTTGAGGTTGCTATGAGCTGTGATGCCACAGCACTCTACAGATGGTGACATAAATGAGACTCTGTCTCAAAAAAAAAAAGTGTTATATCATTAGAGAACAGGGAGTACTGGTGCTGGACAGGGGTCTACAGACCCCACAGAACCTCACAGCTCCTGGGGTGCCCCAGTCATTGGTGCTGTGCCCCCTGCCTGCCAACTGGCAGCCAGAGCAAACTTGGCCCTGGGAAATGATAATCATGCTGGTAAGGGTTGGTGTGAGCCAGATGGAAGAAATGCCCCCAAGAGGGCCTGGAGAGCCCGGGAGAGTGAGCCCACTGACCCCACCCCACTTCTCCACTACAAAGCCGGTCACAGTAGCCCCCTTTTAGCCAGCTGTTTATGGAGCTCCACTGCAGACCAGGCACTTTCAATGGCTTCTCCTATTTAATCTCCCCCAAACCCGGGGCTTTCACCCACTGGCTCATTCATTCGGCCAGTATGTACTGAGCACTCCCACAGTGATGGGCTGTTGTCTAAGGCCTGGGGCTGCACCTCCACCCTGGAAAGTATGAGTACCAGCACTTGCTGTCACAGTCCCATTGCACAGATGAGGAAATGGAGGCTGAGAGAGGTGAAGGAGTTTGCCCAAGGTCACGCATCTGGTGAAGGATCTGGGCAGAACAGGTCAGGGAAAGCAGATCAGACACAGGGAGAGAAAATGCAGATTGAAGCCTCTGTGATTATGGTTTTGTCTAAAAACTCCATTCTCTCCCATAATATATTCATGTTTATATAATATAAAAATACAATATTTCGGGCGGCACCTGTGGCTCAAAGGAGTAGGGCACTGACCCCCTATGCCAGAAGTGACGGGTTCAAACCCAGCCCTGGCCAAAAAAAAAAAAAAACCCGCAGTAATAATACAGTGTTTCAATGCATTGAGTAAAATTGAAGGTCCAGAAAGAATGACTTTTCCCTTCCCCTTCATGGCCAGGACCCTCAGAACCACCCTGGACCCTGGAAAGAGGCCTTGATGTAGAGTCTCCCAAACTTGGGTTCAAATCCAGCCTGGGTACTTATTGGTTGTGTGGCAACTTACTGATATCTTGGCTTTGGTGTGCCCACCTGAAACATCAGGATAGAAATACCTACCACCCAAAGTTGTGACAAGGACAGTGGGGGAGGACGCCTTAGCATCATGCCTGGCACTGGCCCTGCAAAGCCAATGCTCCTTATCTCTCTCCTGCTCCTCCCTGCAAAGGGGCCCTGCTGCCCAGGAACACCAAGGAATAAAGAGCAGTGAGAAGAGTCTCCAGGCTTCCCAAGGCCAGGCGCTTGATAGAGCCCTCTGCAGTCCTGACCTTATTTCCTTCCCCAAACAACGCTGTGAAGAAGCTGCTCTTATTCCACATCACAGGGGAGGAAACCAAGGGGTTAAGTGATGCCGAAGTTCACTCAGCGGAAAAGTAGAGTCCAGCCCAGACAGACTAACTCAGGCCTAACCAACATGGTTATAGGAGGGCTGCCTCCTCCCTGATTTGGGGTTCTTTTCATTCTTACATTCTCTCCATCTCTTCCTCTCTCCCCCACCCCAACCCCAGCACCAGAACAATTCCAAGAGTTCGCCCAGCTCCAAGACCAGTTTTAATCACCACATAAATTCAAACCACATCAGTTCTAACTCCACGGGCAGCAGCTAGTTTCGGCTCTGGCCTTGTGGTCCATGGTGGGAGCAGCCCGGATCCTCCTGCTTAGGGGCGGAACCAGCAGAGCCTCTGTTCTGGCCGGGCAGCCAGGGGAGCCGTCCGGGAGCCGAGGAAGGAGGCCGTCCACCTGTCGACATAGAACCTTGAGGTTTCTCAAAGAAATTTCCACTCAGGTCTGTTTTCCGAGGCGGCTCCAGCCGGGTTGGACTGGATTACTGTTGTCAAACATTGCAATAGAAGTCCAATTGGATATGACAACTTGCACGTATTTTAATAGCGTCCTAACTAGAACTGAATTTTGTCTTATTATTATTTTTAAAGAAAAGTTTTGTAAATTTCTCTATTGTCTCAGTTTACATTTTGTATATTTGTATTTAAATGAAAGTCCGACTTTGAGGGTGTATATTTTCTCTGCAGCCACTGTCAAGCCATGTGTTTTAAGACATTTTAGGGGGGGAGGGGTTTACCAAAAATAATGTGACTCAAGACTTCCAGAGCCTCAAATGAGAAAATGTTTTTATTAAATGTAGAAAATGATTCACGGTTCACCTTTAAAGGATTGGTTGTATTTACCTAAATCCATCTCTATAACCTTTTCCTCATGTCAGTATCACCGTTCTGTTATCTTGTAACCACCTGAATTAAGTGCTCAAAACACATTTGGGACTTCCCCCACCCCTACCCTAGCCAAAACGTCCTCCATTGGGGCCCTGGCGTCACCTGGGGTGTGCCCTTCTCCTTGAGGGGTGCACCTTGCCACGTTGCTTCTGCCTCTGCCTCCTCTTCCTTCTGGAAGGCAATTGGGACTCAGATGGACATTTGCAGCCCAGGCACACTGGGCCTTTTTCTAAGCAGGTCCTGACTGCTAAGCCAGTAGTTCACAAGAAGCATGTGTTTGGGGGGTTTTGTTTATGGATGCATAGTGATAATAAGGATCACTCATGGAGCCCCGATTGTCTCAAACCCTTAGGACCCAAGGAAGCTGCAGGAGAGTCAGTGGGCCCGTCCTGCATGGCCACCTTGCGCCTGTAGAGGGGTAGGGAGGAGGGCTCACCCAGGAACGTTCCTGAAGTGGTCACAGGGTCGAGAGTCCTTCATAGGCCCCACCACTTTGCTAATCCACTTGGCCTGGGTGAGGTGGTCTCTCCAGGCAAACAAGATGCCCACGGGGCGCTGGGCCATCAGAGGAGCTCAAAGCCAACCCATCATCATTTCCTCCCTAGGAGAGCTGGTGTGGAGTTGAGACAAAACTGGGCACCTCGTGAGACCACCATAGCATGGCTGTCTAGCCCAGGGAGCTACTGGCCACCCTCTGCCACCTCCATGAAGTGACAGGAGCAAATCTGCCCTCCCCTCCAGGACAGGGTGAGTGGTAGATTGCTGCCCTCCTGCCTGGCTGAGTCTCTGTCATCTAATTCTGCCTCAGAACTGGTCTCAGCCACCAGCAGCTGCCAGGGTCTCTACCAGTGTGGGCCCTGCACCCCTGCATTGGTTCCTCCTGTCAAATGCAGATTCCCAGGCTCCACCCCTAACCTACAGAAAGGGAAACTCTGGGAGCAGGTCCTAGGGACCGGAATCTTTAAAAAGCTCGCCAGATCATTCTCATGACCCCAGCGTGGGAGAACCTCTGTGTAGGCCATCAGTGGGGCTTCGGGCGTGATGGTCTAAACACATTTCTCTGGGTGATGGAGGCAGCTTGCAGACAGGAGAGTCATGAGCATGCCAGCTCCTTGTCCCAGTTTCTGTGCCCTGCCCCAAACTTTGCCCAAGGGTCCTGGGGCATGCTGCTATGATGAGGCCTGACCCTTGGGACTGATCTTTTTGAGGTCATTTAACAAACCCATGGGGAAGAAGAAATCGTTTGGGCTTCCTTTAATCCTTTTTAATATGCAGTATTATTTTCTTTGAGACCAGCCTTGTCTCTTGAGGCTGCTTCCGTTACTTTTCTGGGGCTGAAAACAAACACAGCCATATTCAGGTTATTCTGCTGAGGAAGTGGGATACTCTCTGAACAGTGTTTTAAGATCCTCAGGCCTTGCTGATCTTTCTTGATGAAAAGGAAGACGGTCCTCTTAGGACGGTCACCAGCCCCCACCCAGCCTCTTGCCCAGTTCCCAGCAACTCAGTCCTTACGGAATGGATGGGTGTGAGATGCCGTCTCTTCTTATGCCTCGAAGCCAATGCACTGTCCATTGGCAGAAGAGAGCCCCAAAGGAGCAAGAAAGAAAACCTAAATCTAGTTGGCGGGTTCCTACGGCATGAGCACTTCAGTGACGCTGACACACAGGCGCGGACTCCTGTGATAACCTGAGTCTTCCTTCGTGTTCGCTGCCTGTCCCCCAAGTGCCCACAGGAGACAAGGACAGTCACTGGCCTATTAAATCTTCCTGTTCCTTTTGGCCCATCCATTGCCCATAGCAAGGGAAGGGGAATCTTCAGACCCGTGCCCGAAAATCAGCCCTTCTCCCCACCTTCTCCCACTCCAACCTTGGTTTCTATAGCTGCATTTTTACAAAGATATTTTTTAAATGCCCTCTACCTGTCTAGAAGACTGCATATTTGGACAGTGAGCCTTTGCGCTCTTCCCAGAGCGGCCTCTCTTGCTCTTTCTCACTGGACATTCACTGACTCTGCGCCTTTGAGGCGAGACATAAAGTCTCTCAGAAGTGACTCTGCTTCTACTTTATAGGAGACCAGCTGCTGTTCCCAATGGACGGGGTGGTCTCTGCCATGACAATGAGTGTTTCTCTCACCCCCAGTCTGTCACCTGGAATATCAAGAAGGGCCAGTCCTCACTTTATGGAGGGTGCATGCACGTCTCACATCAACTCATTCTCAAATCTTTCTTGGCTGGGAGCATCCCTTTTTAAACCACGAGGCCTGAGGGCTACTCTCTTATGTAGCTACATCTTAAGTGGCCACAGAAGGGTCCCCTTGTTTCCTGAGGCACATTGCTTATCTTGGAGAGGTGGGTGGCGGGAGGCCTGGCCTGCTGCACACACAGCAGAGTGTCCTTGGTTACACGCACACCAGTGGGCAGCCCAGGGGGACAGATGTTGGCAGCGAGCTCTGGAGACTCCACACCTGGACACTGCCTTTGCACTGAAAGCACAAGTAGCATGTAGCTGCGTCCCCGAGCCCAGATGAGCCTTGGGGACGCTGGGTTTCTCCATGCTTCTCCACGGAGCACGGTCCCTCTGTTGAAATCCCTTCTTCTCTCCCACACCCTGTACTTTCTCAAAAGGCTCAGGTCATCTGTTCCAGTTTCCCACAAAGACTTTCTCACTGAGCTGCTGATCTCACATTGGAGGGGGCATCTCGGACCTTGACAAAGGGAACAGGGGCTTCTTGGACAACCAGAAATCTCTGCAAGGGAGAGGAATCGCCTGAGTGACGCTCAGCTCTTCCCTTGGGCTCCTCATGTGCGTCATATCCAGCTGAGGGTTTGTCCCCTTCCATCCCAACCTCTTTGGGTTGTCCTCTGTTTTCTAACCTGACGCTCTGAGACCAGATCATCTAACTTTCTAGTCTTTACTAGGGAAAGGTAGTATGAGATCTCTGTGCACTCGAAAGTGACACAGCTGTGTGAGTTACAAACAGCAGAGAGCTTAAACCTTCCTCGTCACAACTGACCACAGAGGGGACGCCTCGTCCCCCATGCCACTTCTGTACCTGCCTTTGCAACCAATCACCCAGATACTGAAGCTCAGACCTGCCCGGGTCTGGGGTGTCTCATCTGGCCTAAATTTATAGGCTTGTCTTGGGGACAGTGATTTAAAACATTTGGAAAGCTGGCTCTCCCTAGGAGGGAAAAACACTCCCCCCAAAGAAGCAGCTCAGTGTCCTTCCCCTGTCCACTGAGAAGTCATTTTTTTAATAGGCCCAAAGCAAGTGTTCTCAGTTAGAGGAGTTTAGCAGTTGGTGGTGTTGTTAAAACAATAATAATCACTCTAGCATCCAAAGGTTTTTATTTTTTTCAGGGAGACTTTAACAATGGTGAATGGAAACAGCTCCCTCGGAGGTCATTCCTGAAGGCAGCGCCTCTGTCCTGCTGCTCTGACTCTGTACGTTCCGTCTAATGTCACAATGCTGCTGGATCTCAATTGAACCACTGTTGTTTTTTAAAGAGAAATAAATTCCTTAATGAAAATAACATTGCATTTCTTCACTTTTGCTGAGCTGTCTTTCTGTTTCTTTGTGTGTGACAGTCACCCCTGAGATGTCTGCACCTGCCGTGGTGGTCTTGGGATCAACCCTTTCTTCAGGCTGGTGGTTCAGCCCTACTCAAACCCGGTCCACACACCAACCACCCCCTCAGCTGCCCCCATGATCCAACTCCAGTGGGCAGGACCTAAGGATATCAGGCCATCAGCTTCTGATGTCAAACCCCATAGATGGTTCCAGAAGTGCTCTGGCCACTTGGCACCAAGTAGGTGTAGGGTGATGAGGGCCAAGGCAATGACAGTGCTGTGATGCCGGATGGGGCGTTGCACCTCCCTCTTGACCAGCTGATGGAGAAGAGAGGGAGCTCTACAGAGAGAGCTTTTCTGGCGACTCAGCCTTCAATGAGCTGGCCACATGCTGGGACGTGGGGTAGCCAGCAAGGCAGGGCAGTCCTTGGGCCTCAGAACTGAGAGTCCCAATCTAGGACCCATGACCTCCTCCATTCCTTGGCTTAGTTGTTAGAATGAGCAGGGCTTGGACTCTGATGACGCCTTCTTGACTGCATGACCTTGAGCAGTCACGATTATCCTGTGTCTTCATCTGTAAAATGGGATAACACCTCCATGACAGGGCTGCAAGGGGATTCCATGAGAACACAGAGGACAGAGAAGTTCTGGCTATCTCTTGATCTGATCCCTGAGCAGGCGCCAGGCCTGATCACAAATACCAACCCATACCCCAGCCCAGCCCAGGAGCCACATTCATCCCCACCAGGCCCTTGGCCAGAGGAGGTCTGAGGTTGGTTTCTGCCTGCATCCACAACCCAGCTCCACAGAGGGCAGAACATACAAGCCCAGAAGCGGGCATCTTTCCCACACAGAGGAAAGGTGGGGGAGGAATCTGTTTCCTGGGGCGCTCTCTTTGGAATTGGAGTGAAAGAAAGAGGAGTGGTCGAGGTTAGGGCTCAGCTGAAGAGCTAAGGAAACTCATGGCCAAAGATTTGCTGATCCTGTGGGAGGACTCCATGGGGTGGAGGAGAAGTAATGCTCTGAGCCTCAGAAAAAGGTGTCCCGTCACAGGCAGGGAGGCCCTCCCCACCACTCCAGGGCCCCAGCACATCCCTGGGACCTTCTCTCACTGCTCCAGAAACTTCCAGTGCCCAGGCCAGCCTCTCAGGCAGACAGAAGATGCTGTCCCTCTTGGAACTGGGACAAACTCCAGTCCCTCGGCCCTGACACACACACACAAGCACTGCTCTGCCCAGCGGCTTCGGCTCCTTGCCAAGCAGACAGGGCAGCTGGGCTAGTAGAGGCCCTATCCTGCACCTCTTCTGCCCCTTCTGAGCCCCTTCCTTCCTCTCCAGGCCCACAACCATGAATTTTGTCAGGAGATAAATCTGGTCTTCCCAGGAAAGGCTAAAACCAGGCATCAGGGCACCTTAGGCTGCCATCCCTCTGGGACAGGTTCTGCCACTGCTGAGGGACCAAAAAGGGAAGGAAGAGGTGGACCCTGGGGACAGGCATTCAAGCCGTGCCTTGCCAAGCCTCCTGGTGCCACTTTGCCCAGGCCAGGGGCAGCTGTGGTACGGCCCTGGCTCAGCTGCCTTGGAAGGAGCAGCAGCAAGGAGGCCCCTTCAGCAGGTGAGAGGGGGGTCCTGGAGCTTGTGCTCTAGGGCAGCAACTACCACTGGCAGATAAACGTGGAGGCTCAGAGGCCGAGGGCAGCGCCTCACACTGTAAGGAGCTGACGCATCTGTGTATCTTCATAAACTAGATGCTGATCTTAGTGGGCGGAGGCAGGTCCTGCATTTCTAATAAGCGCCCAGATGAGGCCTCTGGTCCATGCACTACATCTTGGGGAGAAGCCCTAGAGTGCCCCAAACTGCAATGTCAAACCAGGGCTGCAGGCACACTAGTGCCTGGGTTCAGAGGCATGGAGCATTCATTAATACTCACTGGCATTTGCCCTGCCCTTGAGGGCAAAGTCTGCCTGCCACCCCCACCCCCATAAGCAGCAGCTGCAGCCCTGGGAACCTGTGAGAGATGCAAATTCTCTTTTCTTTTCTTTCTTTCTTTTATTGAGACAGAGCCTCAAGCTGTCCCCCTGGGCAGAGTGCTGTGGCATCACAGCTCACAGCAACCTCCAACTCCTGGCCTCAAGTGAGTCTCCTGCCTCCACCTCCCAAGTAGCTGGGACCACAGGCACCCACCACAACACCCGGCTATTTTTTGGTTGCAGCCATCATTGTTGTTTGGCAGGCCCAGGCTGGATTCGAACCTGCCAGCTCAGGTGTATGTGGCTGGAGCCTTAGCCGCTTGAGCCACAGGCACTGAGCCAGAGATGCAAATTCTCAACCCCCACCCCAGGCCTATTGAATCAGAGCTGGGGGTGAGACCTGTTAACAGGTTCCCCCCAAGTGATCGGGGTGCTCACTCAAGCTTGAGGTCCACTGGCTCATGGATGCTTTCATCTCACTGAAATTCAGGAGATTCCTTGGACAAAGCAGCTAAGTGGTCTCCTCTCCACGGCTATTCACAGGGTGAGGCTCTTACCTGGAGATGGGAGCAGGTGTGTGCAGTTGGAAACCACTGTCCCAAATACCGGGAAGGAGAGTACCACAGGGATCATATTGTCTTTGTTGTTGTTGTTGTTGTTGAGACAGTCTCATTCAGTCACCCAGGGGTTGAGTGATGTGGTGTTATAGATCACGTCAACCAGAAATTCTTAGGCTCAAACAATCCTCTTGCTTTAGCCTTCCACATAGGTGGAACTACAGGCCTCTGCCACAACATCTGGCTAGTTTTTTGAAGAGACAGGGTCTGGCTCAGGCTGGTGTCAAACTCCTGAGCTCAAGCAATCTGCCTGCCTCAGCCTCCAGAGTGCTAAGATTATAGGCACAAGCCACCATGCCCAGCCTCATATTTGTTTTTTGTTTTTTTTTAATGAAAAGATAAATCAAAAACTAAAAAAGAGGGGTCAGACGTGGTGGCTCATGCCTGTAATCCTTGCGCTCTGGGAGGCCAAGGCAGCTGCATTGCCCTGAACTCACAAGTTCGAGAGCAGCCTGAGCAAGAGTGAAACCCCATCTCTAAAAATAGCTGTGCGTTGTGGAGGGCACCTGTAGTCCCAGCTACTCGGGAGGCTGAGGCAAGAGAATCACTTGAGCCCAAGATTTGGAGGATGTTGTGAGCTGGGACACCAAACACTTACTGAGGGTGACAAAGTGAGACTCTGTCTCAAAAAATCTCAGAATGCACCTTGTTTTATAGACTTGACTTTGCAGGTGGCAAATGAAAACAAATCAGGACTGAGTAAAGAGAGATCTATTGGAAAGGATTATTTTGAGGGAGGAGGGGTGGGATGGAGACTGCGGCAAAGAGGGAGAGCACTGCGACCACATGACCTGCAAGGGTCTCAAGAGTTAGGCCAAAAGAGGCTCTCTTACAGAGAGGAGCACAGGAGGCCAAAAAGGACCAGGTGCAGGAAGAGGGGAGAAAGGGTGGCAGGATGGGACAAGTGGGTTGAAGAATGTTCCACCGGAGGCCAGTCTCTGTCCTGAAGGGGCTGCCTGCTGTCACAGGCTGGGAGTTGGCTGAAGTTCAGAATCTAAGAGGAAGCAGAGAAATTTAGCCAAAGTTTTGCTAACAAGCATTTTGTTCTGATAGATCAGTGGGTTCAGACTATTTAGCTAATTATTTATGAGGCCAAGAATGGGAATTTGGAGGGTCTGGACCTGGCCTTGTCAAAGATAAACAAGAGGGCTCAGTGCCTGTGGCTCAAGCAGCTAAGGCGCCAGCCACATACACCTAAGGTGGTGGGTTCGAATCCAGCCTAGGCCTGCCAAACAACAATGACGGCTGCAACCAAAAAAAATAGCCGGGCGTTGTGGCGGGTGCCTGTGGTCCCAGCTACTTGGGAGGCAGAGGCAGGAGACTGGCTTGAGCCCAGGAGTTGGAGGTTGTTGTGAGCTGTGATGCCACAGCACTCTACCCAGGGGGACAGCTTGAGGCTCTGTCTCAAAAAAAAAAAGATAAACAAGAGAGTACCCATGGGCCTCATGGAAGCCAAGTGGGAAAAGGTGCTTTTTGTCTAAGGTGTTTTTCCAGAACACTAAAGAGTGGGAGGGATTCCTTTAACCTTCACTGGTCTGCAAGGGACCCGCATCAGGCAAAATTCAACATTGTCACCTGTAAATGTTTTAGGTAATTATAAAACAGAACTAAAATATTTAAAGTAATTTCTAAAAAGCAAAAGACAAATGCATACCCTGTTGATGGCATAATCACACAGAGAACATTCCCAAGAGACTTTAAAGCACAGAAATGTGACTGTATGTTCCCATAGTGGAGTACGCCTTATAGGTAAAAAGAGCTGCCAAAAAAAAAAATCTTTTTTTTTTTTTGAGACAGAGCCTCAAGCTATCCCCCTGGGTAGAGTGCTGTGGCATCACAGCTCACAGCAACCTCCAACTCCTGGCCTCAAATGAGTCTCCTGCCTCCGCCTCCCAAGTAGCTGGGACCACAGGCGCCCGCCACAACACTCAGCTATTTTTTGGTTGCAGCCATCATTGTTGTTTTGGCAGACCTGGGCTGGATTCAAACCTGCCACCTTAGGTGTATGTGGCTGGCGCCTTAGCCACTTGAGCCACAGGCACCGAGCCCCCACCCCCAAAATCTTAACATTTAGTTTTTGCTGAACATATTGTTAGTAACAATATGAGTGTTATTATTCTGTAACTATTTTATATTTACAGGACATAATAAGGAATTATGTTAACATCATTAAGAGGAAATATTTTCAAAGTAAGGAAAAATAAAAAGTAATGACGAAATAAAGCTTTTTGATCTGATAGAAAATAATCTTTCTCTTTAAAAATATATGTCCCAGCTCAGCACCTCAGGCAGGTTCGAATCCAACCCAGGCCACCAAAACACCAATAACAGCTGCAACCAAAAAATAGCTGGGCATTGTACCAGGCGCCTGTGGTCCCAGCTACTTGGGAGGCTGAGGCAGGAGACTCGTTTGAGCCCAGGAGTTGGGGGTTGCTGTGAGCTGTGATACCACAGCACTCTACCCCCGGGGATAGCTTGAGGCGCTGTCCCAAAAAAAAAAATATGTCCCTGGCTCAGCACCTGTGGCTCAAGCGGCTAAGGCTCCTGTTGCTCAAGCATCTAAGGCGCCAGCCACATACACCTGAACTGGTTCGAATCCAGCCTGACCCCACCAAACAGCAATGACAGCTGCAACCAAGAAATAGCCAGGCATTGTGGTGGGCGCCTGTAGTCCCAGCTACTTGGGAGGCAGAGACAGGAGAATCACTTGAGCTCAGGAGTTGGAGTTTGCTGTGAGCTGTGATGCCACTGGACTCGACCTAGGGTGACAGCTTGAGGTTCTGTCTCAAAAAAAAAAAAATATATATATATTTATATATATATGTGAAATATATATAAGAAATAATGATCAATTTGGGGCCAGGAAAATTCCATGAGGCTCAGACTGTGGCCTCCAAATACCATTTCCCACCAAAACTAACCAGGTATCCTTAGAGAAATGGTTAGTCCCAGGGATGGGGGAAATAATGTCAAAGATGAGCCTGAAACATCTTGTCTACCAGAAAACAAGGAAACTGTCAAAGACGACTAGATTGTGTCAAAAATACTCAAGAGCAATTTAACTACTATCGATTAAAATCCATCAAATATGGAGTTTGTAATAGTACTCAAAAATATTTTTTAAAAAGATAAACTCCATCTGTCACCTTTGGAAGATTCTAAAGAAGTAACACATTATATTGAAAACTATTAATAGTAAATAATTGGAACAAATCGTGTCCCATTTATCATCCAAATAGTTGATGGCATTTATCCCAGAAATGCAAGGTTAGTTTAACATTCTAAAATAGATCCATGTAATTTACCCCATTGACAGAACAAAGGAGAAAGATCATATGATCATCTCAATAGATGCAGAAAAAGCGTTTATACACACACAGACGCAAAAAAAAAAAACTCAACACCTATTTATGCTAAAAACTTGGAAGATTAAGGACAGAAGGACATTAATGGGGGACAATAATGTCAAAGATTAAAGTATGCTAACATCATATTATTAATCAAATTCTGAACTCATTCTCCCTAAAAGTAGAGAAAATATAAGGACACTCACTCTCATAACTTCCATTTAACATTATGTTGAAAGTTTCGACCAATGGCATAAGGCAAAGAATAAGTAAATAAACATTTAGGACATCAAGATAGGGAGAGTAAAAGTTAAACTGTCTTTTTTAGAAATGACACAACCATGTACAAAAGAAACTCAAAAAGTTCTACCCCAAAAAACTCACAAAAGCCCCAAAACACTAAATCTGAAAAATAAATTCAGCAAGGTCTCAGGACACAAATATACAGAAATCAAGTGTATATCTAGATGCTAGCAAGAAAACAACAATATTTACAAGAGCATCAAAAAAATAATATACCTAAAGATAGTTCTAACAAAAAATTGAACTTTGAAATGGAACCTCCGTACCTATAGAATGGTAATGGCATATGATGCTCTTGTTTTAGCTTTCCTTTAAAAGTATGCACAGAACTACTTAAGGATGAGATATCATATCTGATATTTGCTTCAAAATCATCAGGCTGTGACAGGATGCGCTGGAGGAATAAGTGTGGGGGATATAAACAAAATAAGATTGGTCATAATCTGTTGACACAGGGCGATGGTACGTTGGAGGTTCGTGGGTTCATTATGCAGTGTTTTCTACTTTTGTTTATGTTTGAAATTTTCCACAATAAGGAGTTATTTTAAAAGAGTTTTGCTTGCAATACTGACAATGGAGCCCAGCAGTGCCAACTCCAAGTTCAGTATTGTCCTTCCTACGCCAACCTTGGCCAGGGAGGCCAAAGACGGCCTATGAGGCAAATGCCAGCCATCCCCCATATTCATTCTGACAATTATTATTCTTTAATGCACAATAATCACTAACGCATTCAGAGTGCTTATGTACTATCTGCCAAGCATTGCTTCGTATCTTATGTGAATTACCAAATTTAACCCTCTCAACCACCTGTTGAGAGTAGATATTCTTCCTATACCCATTTACAAATTAGGAAATGTAAGCTGTGGAAAGAAAGTGACTTGGGCTCGGTGCCTGTGGCTCAATCAGCTGGGGCGCCAGCCACGTACACCTAGGGTGGCAGGTTCGAATCCCCAGCCCGGACCAGCCAAACAACAATGACGGCTGCAACCAAAAAAAAATGGCCGGGCGTTGTGGCGGGCGCCTGTGGTCCCAGCTACTTGGGAGGCTGAGGCAGGAGACTTGCTTGAGCCCAGGAGTTGGAGGTTGCTATGAGCTGTGATGCCATGGCACTCTACCCAGG
>CAUYQV010194030.1:0-13969 GCA_963574575.1 Galagoides demidoff | reverse complement strand
CCCCCCCCCCCCCCCCCCCCCCACGCCGGGCACATGGCAAGAGAAAAAGCAAGAGAGGGAGGCCGTGGTGCCAGGCTCCCTTAGACACCAGCTCCAGCACGAACTAGTAATGACCTAGTAAAGTGAAAAGTCTTTCATTATCAAGGGAAAGGCACTAAGCCATTCGTGAGGATCTGCCCCCCATGACCCAGACGTCTCCCGCCAGACCCCCCACATCCAACACTGGGGATCGGGTTTCAACATGAGATTTGGAGGGTCCAGATGTCCAAATTATACCAGGGTGGTCCCTGAGTTTTCTCTCTTGGACTCAGGATCTCTGCATAATGCTTGGATATGTGAAGCAGACCAGTGAGCTGGGCCAGACCCTTTCCATTCCAGCAAGACTCTCAGACTCTATCTTCAAAGTTCTCAGGGACGTGCCCCATTCCATTGCCTTCAGCCACCCACCAATTACCAGCTCTGTAAAGAAGGTGCCCGGGGCTTGGGGAGGCAGAAACTGTTGGTAAAGAATTGAAGTAATATCTCAGTTTAGTGCTTTTGTGATGGGTGGTGGTGCTAGGAGAGGCCCCTAAAGTTAGTGAATTGGACCCTTATCCAGTCCACCTTGTCCGCCCAGCCATTTAGCCAGCCTTCTTGGTTGCTATAGTGAACCAGGCTGGGATTGTAAAGAGAGAGAGGAGCTGGGCCACATCCTGGGGAAGCTCAGAGTCTGAGAAGAGCAGGCAGACACATGGCTCACGCGTGAGTTCTGTTGAGTGTCAAGGTGGCAGAAAAGGGGAGCATTTAACTCCATGGGCAGGGCAGGAAAAGCACCTTTCTATAAGATTCTTGGGGGTGAGCAGGCACTGGAGACTGGGTGGGGACTCTGTGCAGAAGGTAAGGAGATGAAACCTGTCCAATCGAATCTGTAAAAGAACGAGGGTGAGGGGGCTGCAGAGAGGGGCAGCGCTTGTGACTGTCTCTGATATCATTAAGTTGGCAAAAGCAAGAGGGGAAAAAAGGAAAAACCGTATCAGTATGTAGTCACTAGAAAGGGCAGGACAAACCTGATTGTAAGGCCCCCAAAAGACAGATGATTCGAGAGATGCTTCAACAGCCGCCATCTGTGGCTGAGACGCCGACCTTGCATAGCACAGTCCTCCGGCTGGTGAGAGATGAGGACAACGGGGAGTTTGATTCTGTCTGCCCCCTGCTCCTGTTTACTCCTTGTTAAAAATGTCGGAGCTGAGTGTCTGCTTCTGTGCCGATGGCCTGGGGCCCGTGGCTCGCAGCACCCTGCTGTCCTTCCTTGTTCATGTCAGATAATAATTAGGATGGAGACCCCAGTGGGAGGTGAGGGCTCTGAGCACAGCACTGGAGCTTCTGCCAGTGCTGGGGCAGGTGCAGCCCTGGCTGGGAGCTGGGGGCCCCAACTGAGACCCTGCACCTGCCTCCACCGCCCCACTTGCTGAGTGAGGGGTGAAGCCCGCTTCCCTCTGCCAGCCTTGTTTTTCTGTCCATAAGGCCCAGCAGGGGTGGCGGTGGAGTAGGGAGGTGCGGTGGAGTAGGGAGGTGCCGTAGGATGTGGGAGAAGGTAGGGGATCCTTTTTCATTCCCAGAAACAGCAAAAATCGGCAGGTGGGTGTCATTGGCCTGGGGCTATGTGTCCTGTCCTACGTCTAGGGAAGAACTGTGTTGCCTCCTAGTGGCTGTGTCCCTCTTGGACTCCAGAATCCCAGAGCGGAGCACACTATTCTGGCTTCCTTGTGCAGGGAGGGGAATGCCATGCCCTGACCCTAGTCTCCTTAACCTCCTGCCAAGGCACTAGCTTCCTAAGGAGTCCCTCTGCTCCTCATCCTTTCTGCCTCAGCCCACGTTTTTCAAACTGTAAGCCTAACAGTCTTGCTGTCTGTGCTGGAAAAGGAGTGGGTCCTCATTGCCAGCGGCATACAGCAGAGCCTCTTGCCAGACGTGGAAGGTTCTCTGAGGTCCGAGCTGTTGGCCACTGCCTGTATGCACCTCTGGGTTTCCCACCTGCCTGTCGCACTTTTCCTTCTGTCTGGGATGCCCTCCCCAGTCTCAGGCCGAAGGTTTCCAGTTTTCCCATTTCGAATTAACATGACTCCTTTCAGGGAAGCATGGTCCTATCTGGGAAAGCCCTCTGGATTCCATCCTTGTTCCATCCAACCCATCTCTTAGAGCACTTATCCACACGGCAGCACCACCAGCCACCACACTAGCAGCTCCCACATACTGAGCACGTATTACACCCAGACAGTTGGTTGTACATGTTGCCCAACCTCAGGGGCACCTTGTGAATACAGGAGAGAGGTGCTGCTGTCATGGTACCCAGCCCTTATATAGATAGTTTCAGCCCTGAAAGGTGGGGACTCTCATTTTCATTTTTCAGAGTAGAAACTGAGACTGCAGATATTAAGTTTCTTGCTCAAGGCCACATAGCTGGGGAGCGATGGGACTGGGCAGTCATCAACTCAGGTCTGGTTCCCGAGCCTGCTGTCTTCCCATGACACTCTGACTCCCGTGAGCGCAGGCAGGGTCCCCCATGCAGCTCGCCGTTCATCTTCCACCTCCATGGAACTTAACAAATGCTTCTTGGCCAAAATTCTCCGTTCTGTTTTGCGGCAATTAAACATGCCAGTGTATGTGGCGGAGCCTCTGGCGTGAGTGAGGATCCTACCGAGTAGGGTCGGCTTCCAAATCAGTAAATAGAATTAAAGGAAGAAAAATAATGCAGAAAAATAATGAAGCCACCTTATCTCTTCGTACCTCTATATGGAGAGGCCAGATCCCTGGGGCTGCCTGAGGGCTTCTTAGCATGGACCCCAACCCCTGCAGCTGGGCGACTTGCAGAAGCGTGCCCTACTGAGTCTGCAGTGTGGTTTCTGTGGCTGCCACTTCCCTTACCAGCCCATCTGACTCCTTACTCCTGAGTGAGGCACAAACTAGTAGGATCAAGGGATGCTGAATTTCCAAATGCCTCCTAAACCGGCCACTTGGCTGAGAAATGCCCCTCCCGGCTCCCACACACGCATTCCCCTTCCCTCCAGCTAAAGAATCCGTGGATGTGTCTTCCGGCGTCATACATCTGCTATTGAAAGCTGTGTGCAACTTGTCATACTGTAAATCCACCAGGGAATCTTCCCGTTTAAAGGAAGCGTCTCGTCAGTTATAAAACCAGACACTGTCAGAGGCAGAAAGAACCTTAGAGGTTTCCTGGTTCAACCTTCTCAACTCATTTCACAGATGAGAAAACCAGAGACGTTAAGTAATTTAGCCAAGGTCACAGAGGCCTTAGGGCCTCTGATGCTGGTAGCGATGCTTTTGTCTCTTCAACTCTCTTTTATAATAAAATCACCCTGCCCCGCTTATATCCTTACCCAGTCCTGCCTCACCCACCCACCCCCCAAATCCTCAGTATAGTCTGTTTTATGAATTTGCTCATTCTTGTATCAGAGAAGGTTTCATTTAACCTTCCGGCTTTGTCTATTTCCACCTTCCTTTGGCCATTTGTACAGACCAGAAGGGTATGCAGGAGAAAGTTAAAATAGGCCCCTTTTAGGATAGTGGGGACTGCTTATCCTTAGAAAGGCCTAGCAAAGTTGGCTCGTGGCTGCCATCAGGAACTTGGATGTGGGGACGCTCCCACTGCCCTAACTGCCAACAGTGCCTGAACTGTACAGTGTGATTTATATGGACCAGCTGCTCTCCTCCGGAGTCTGGAGCTCAGCTTGTGATATGCAGAGGCTGCCCATGTGAGCGGCCCCCGGTAGAATCCTGGACACTGAGGCTCTGACGAGTTTCCCTGATAAATAACATTTCACAGGTGCGTCACCACCCATGGGTAGGGGAGTTAAGCGCATCCTATGTGACTCCACCCTTGACAGCCCACACCACCTGGTTCCCCCAGACCTCACCCCGTGCACCTTTTCCATTGCTCACTTTGCCTTGTGTCCTTTCCCTCAAGTGAATTGTACCCGTGAGTACAGCTATATGGTGCTGAGTCCTGTGAGTCCTCAAGGCCAATTGTCACATCTGGGGGTGGTCTTGAGGACTCCCAGTAAAGGGGGAGAGGGAGCCTTGAAAGTCAAGGGCACCATCAGGCCATTGTCGTCCAGTGAGGCAGGGACGATTAGGGCTTACAAATGAAGACGTTAGGCTCCTGCTCACTGGATTCCAGTCCTGACTCTGCCATTTGTTGTGTGTTTGGGGCAAGTTATTTCCTGGCACTGAACCTCCCAATCCTCAGCAAAGGGGATAGTAATTCTTACAACTTAGGGTTCTGGGGGCTCCTTTGGAGGAGGTGCTTGCCCAGCGCCTGCCTCCTGAATGCAGGAGCGCCAGTCGCCAATGCTATGTCACCACTTCAGAAAACAAGGCCTCCTCGCACACTGTAGGCCCACAGTAAATACCTGTTGAGTACATACTCCCAAAGCGGGTAAATGCCACCTAGCATCGCTGTGGAAAGCGTATGGGTCCAGAAGGGGCCAAAGCTTATTGCCAGGCAAGGTGAGTAAATTCCATGTAATTTTCTGTGCACGCACCCTGACTCTGGTTGCTGTGGGAGAGAACGAATGAAATGCTGTGGGTGTATCTGGGACTCCCCCAGACCTCTTGCTGGCTCTGCTGGCTCATCTGTAGAAGCATGAGAGCTCACCCTCACCCAGACGCTGAGTGAGGCTTCCCTCTGGCTTACCTTGGTTTATCTATTTTTGGATCTGTCTGTAAAGTTGTTGCAAATGTAACTGTGTTACCGGGTACATGATCTCATTTGCAGGACTCATTTTGAATAGCTAAGCAGAACATCCCCCCTTCACAATCCTAGTGACCCGTTTCCCAAATGCTCCCTTTTGGCCATTTTTCCCCTCTGCTTCTTGAACAAAGGGAGAGAGGAGGAACACAGTCCCGTGCCTGTTTATTTGCTCTAGTGGTGGGCAATCATTTACCTTCTACCCTAGGGGCTTTCTCTTGCTTGCTTTGCTTGTTAATGTTTCTTTTACAGGATAAATAATGTGCACGTGTCATCCTAGACCAACAAGAGGCAGGCCAGCCATGGGAGGGTAGAACTCCCTGCCTCTCCCTCAGCCCCAGGACACTGCTCCTCTTACGTTTGAGGACATAGCACTTCAGCAGGAGGTGGGTCAGAGGCTCCCGATACCACCTTCCTTGTGGTGTCTACCCCTCGGAGGTGCCCCAGAGACTTTGACTTAAGCCACTCAACTTTCTCAGCCTCTGTTCCTCTCCTGTAAAGCAAAGCCTTGACTTTGAACATTCCTTCACACCTCTGGCATTCTTCAAGAGTCCCGATATTGATCACTGAGGGTGCCACACCCACTGAAAGTCAGTCACACCTTTAAACACCTGGCGGACTTAAATTTGAAGAATGTAGCCACAATACCACAATCACCGGTGTCCCCGAACTGAGGGGAAGGCAGGACAGGTAACTGGTGACCCACCTTTAGTGTCCAAGAGATGAGTAGATGCCAAGTGGCACAGCCAAGGGGTGTGTGTCTGAGACCCTGTCAATTCAGTTCCTTTAACATCTGAGTAATTTTCCGAAGGCATGTTCCTTGCAGCCCTAAATCTACATGCAGTTCCACTTGTGGTCGTGTGAATTTGGGAGACATCGTCCCGCCCCTGGAAATCATAAAAGAGGTTTGGAGAAGTCTCATTGAAATGAAAGGAAGCCCAATTCACTTTGTCTAACTGGTGTTTCCCAAAACGCAATTGACCCAAGAGCTCGCTAGTATCCACCTTTGCAGCCTACTTTTCCCTCCTGTGCAAACCTATTTCAGGTAACTTAATTGGGAATCTGTTCTGTGGATTCCCATTCAATTCCTATTGGTTCATTTTCTCGGCACCTATGTTGAAGGACATCCATTTGCATCTTGATGGTTACCTCATTTGAGACAAAATTTTCCATCATGGCCAAACTGATCACCGAGTGACCTCAAGCAGCAGCCTCCTGGGCTCTACCACACGTCTCTCTCCAAAGGGCACAGCCTGTCTTCAGGCCAGACCGTCTGTCTGACTCGCTCCCTTCTTTTTTTCCATCCTTGGATAGCTCCTCTTCTCCCCCGTTTCTCTGTTCATTCTCTCTCCCTTTTCCTGGGTCCTAATTCCGCTGGGAAGGAGACTGCCTTTGACCTCAGACCCGCAACCCTACCCGGATCGGGCCGGTTTCTTTGCTGTCATTTGGTTTCTCATTGATCGGGAATTAATCGATGGCTGACAGGCTCCCCAGAGTGGATGGCAGCTGTCTAGGAAATCTGCTGATCTGGAAAGATTTTCAGATGCTGTTAACAACCCGGAGAGCACGCTGTCAAGTATTTTATTTTGTCAGCCTGCTCTTGGCACTGCGAGCGTGTGATGCAGCCACTCTGCTCTGCGTCCTCTCGCTGACATTCATTATTTATTTGGGGCCTTTGAAGCTGTGCCCCCACATGTCACCAAGACTTCTAAATTATTTGATTTTCTTCCTCTTTTGTTTAAAGAATTGTCATTAAAAAAATTTTTTTAAGACAGCCTGGCTGAGTAGTAGTCATGGTGACTGATGCCTGCTTTCCCTGGTTCATTTTTGCTCCCTGTTTCCTACCCACTGTGGCTCCACTGTCTGGAACTAGTCAGACTGTGCTGCTTTCTGGCTGTGTGACCTTGAACAAATTGCTTAGTGTTTCTGAGCCTCAGTGTCTTCGTCTATAAAATAAACATGACATCACCTAGCTCACAGCTGAGAGGTCAAGGTTAAAGGAGAGAATGTAACATACTTAGCATAGTCCAAGAGCATAGTATCTATTTAGGAGACAGCATGGATCTCTCGTTCATTGCCCTATTCCCAGATGGGCCTGGCTCTTAGGTGGTCAGAAAGGTGTTTTACAGTGGAAAATAGAGCAGTGGCTGTGCCTGTCTAGAACATTGTCTATCACCATCTAGTCTTGAATCCTCAAAAGTCCTGGACCTCCCCCTTTCCCTTGGCTTCAAAAGACTGAGCCTGCTATTGTAGCCAGATGGCCACTGCAGGGTTTTACAGAGGAAAGAGTTTTGACCTGGGAGATTATGTTCCCAGATAAGTCATTTTCTGCCTCTCCCTTTCTCCAGCAGTTCTCCACTCTAGCTGCACATTAGAATCACCCAGAGAGCAGTTTCTACAAAATTGATGCCAGGGCCATCCCCAGAGACTGGGACCCTGCTACTTTGGGGGGAACCCTCAGGACACTCGTGTGCTTTCAAAGTGCAGAAATTCTTTGCTTTCATCGAGAAGAACATACTGAGTGGAGATTGTATAGCCTCATGGACGACTAAGCACTTGATGGGATAAAAAAGAATAACAGCAGTTGGTAGTCTTGGCTGGGACTTCAAGATCAAATCAGATGCCGTTAATTATCCTACTGGAGTGAAATGGTCTTCGATTTAAGACTAGTTTGCATGTACACATCAGCTACTTCCAGCTCAGAGCCCAGGTCCATCAGGATAGCCAGCTCTGCCGGGCAGGAGGGCAGGACCCCGGGCAGGCCAGGTGCCTTGGCAGAACGTGGGTCAGGCAGCCCAGGGCCACTTGGAACAACACCCCCCATTTGTCACCTGCAGCATGGGTTGAAAGGAGTTTGTCTCCCAAGGTGGTTCTGCCTCACCGCAGCAAACAGCAGCTTTCAGAAGACCCACCTCCTTTAAATACACACAGATTGAGTTTAGTTTGTTTGCCCACACAAAACCTTCTCTTTGGGGAAGGCAGGGGGAGGAAATACGATCTCAACACTCGCATCCTGACGTAGCGTTATTTGGCGACAACTTGTTCATCAGCCACTCCCCTCTTCGTGGTACCCACCCAACTGGTGGAAAATGACAAAGACAGGAGATTGGCATTCATCACGTTCAGCACGATAAGGTTTCAGAGATTTTTTAGCATTTGATTTGTAACATTTCAGAAGGCGACATAAATCATTGTTGTTTATCATTTTTTTTTAAAGAAAGGAAAATGTGAATTCATTTGGGAGGATGTGTGTGTCAGTCACAGCCTCTTTGGATCTGGTTGAAAAGCTACAAATATTTACCCCCCCCACACACACACACAGAGTACATTCAGGTTTTGTTGATGGTGCTGTTGTTAGTATAGACCTCCTCTGGGGCTCTGAATAACTCAGGTGGGTGGGGGAGGATGGGAAACCCAGCTAGGGCTGTAATTTTCAGCCTGGAATAGAAGCAGCAATTTTAGGCAATTTAAAAAATTCTATTAAGGGCAATTTGTTGGTCTTCTACTAGAAAGCGAGGACTCCGAACAGGATGGTCTGGGTAATGCTGCAAGGGGCTGGGGGGGTCTCCAGATTCTACATAATAGAATATAGGACCTCCCCCACCCAGTCCCCACTATGCTTTAAACAGGAACATTAATAGTTTCCTGCTTAGTGCACGATGGACGATAAAAACTCAAAATGAGTTGTCCAGATAAAGGGAGACCTCTGGGGGCTGCCAGACAAAGTTGGTCTTGTCAGAAAAGAAAGAACTGGGAAGAATAAATTAAAGAGTTTCCCACATTGCAGCTTGCAAGCAGGTCTGTTGTGCTTTTGTTGATTTTTTAAAATTTCTTTTTATTTCGTCATCATGTTCTAAAGCCCCAGACGAGCCATGGGTTCTTGGCCAGGAGAACAGATAAACATTGGTTAGCCTGGGGAATTATTTTCCAGCAAACTGGCCCTGAATTAAACTATAGTCTGTGGAGTGGGGAGTGTGGGAAGGGAAGGGAGCCCCTGCTCCTTGCTCGTGTCTCTGAGATTCTAATGGGGTGGGAGCCCTTGGGACCATTGTGTGAGGCTGTGCCCATGGGTGGGTAGCGATGTCTGCTGGAGAGAGTGGAGTGTCTCCCGTGTCAGTCATTCCTGTTCCCAAGACAGGCAACATCTGGTGGTTGAAGAACATCTTACCTCTCCGAGCCTCACTTGTTGAGCCTGGGTTATAAGGACTCTATCTAAATCTTGAAAAAGCATATACTTCCAGGTACTTGAGGTAGAAGGCATTGTCACATGAAGACGGATTGAGGGTCTCAGGAGAACTGATGCTAGCTGGTGGGTCAGTAGCTTTCAGTCTATTCTTGACCTCAGCTTACCCTCAGAAATACTTTTTACATCACAGTACAAATAGGAATGCGTCTGCATCCAGAACGCTGATACAGGTATGTTTAATAAATTCTGTTTTCTTCTTTTAAGTCCATGCTGGCCCTGTAGAGACTATGTTAGTTTCTATACTTATCTATTTGGTTGAGACCCGATGTCTAAACAACTTGGCAGCAGGGTATTCTATGAGGACTTCAGCACGTAAGTTTTGAGAGCTGCCTTAGGTAGAAAAGTTCCCTGGAATGCTACTGTCCCAGAGTAAGTCCCTTTGAGTTCCACTGAGTTTTAAAGAAAAAGCCAGCCAGGCATGGTGGCTCGCCCCTGTAATCCCAGCACTTTGAGGTGCTGAGGCAGGTGGATTGCTTGAGCTCAGGAGTTTGAGACCATTCTGAGAAGGAGCGAGACCCTGTCTCTAAAAATAGCTAGGTGTTGTGGCAAGGGCCTGTGGTCCCAGCTTCTTGGAAGGCTGAGGCAAGAGGATCACTTGAGCCCAAGAGTTTGAGGTTGCTATGAACTATGATGCCACAGCATTCTACCAATAGTGACAAAGTGAGACTCTGTCTCAAAAAATAAAGAGAGAGAAAGAGAAAGGAAGGGAGGGGAGAGGAGAGGAAAGGAAAGAAAAAAGAAAAGAAAAGAAAAAAGAAAGAAAAAGCCAGGCACAGTGGTATGCACCTATAGTCCCAGGTACTTGAGAGGCAAGGCAGGACAATCAGATAAGCCCAGGTTCAAGACCAGCCTGGGCAACATAGCAAGATCCCTATCACCACCACTATCTATAAAAAAGAAAGAAAGAAAAATAAAGGCCTGGCACAGTGGCTCACACCTGTAATCCTAACACTCTTGGCTGAGCCAAGTGGATTGCCTGAGCTCACAGGTTTGAGACCAGCCTGAGCAAGAGCAAGAAACCCCATCTTTACTAAAAATAGAAAAAACTAACCAAGCATGGTGTCTTGGAAATAGAAAATAGGAGTAAGCTGGGCTCCCGTAGTCCCAAGTTACTCAGGAGGGTGAAGCAAGGGGATCACTTGAGCCCAAGGTTTTGAGGTTGCTGTGAGCTATGATGCAAGGGCACTCTACTCAGAGCAACAAAGTGAGACTCTGTCTCAAAAGAAGGAAGGAAGGAAGACACAGGGACTCTCCCACCCCAGGATCTTTGCACTTGCTATTCCTTCCACTTACAACATCCATCCTTCATATATCCAGGGGCCCATCTCTAGTTCTTTATTAGGGGTCACCTTCTCCATGAGGCCCCACCCCACCACCTGTCCCCCACCCAGTAAACTCTTCATTCACTTACCACATCAGGGTTTTTGTTGGTGTTTTTTGCTTTTTGCCACAGCACTCATTATCTCCTCACAAGCCATATAACCTATCTTTTGGGTATCACTGTTTCTTGCCTCCACCAGCTGGCAGGTACATTCCTTGAGGGCAAGAATTTCTGTTTTGTGCATTGATGCCTCTCAATAAGCCAGGAGAAATGCCTGCTACCTGGCCCTTGTTCATTAAAGAGTTTGCAGAATGAATGAATTAATTATTTAAAAATTATAGTCGCCTCTCACTGCAACTTTTTAAAAAGATTTTTAATTAACACATACTAATTATACATATTTACGGGGTACAGTGTGATTTTTCAGTACACGTATGTATACCTTATGTGACGGTCGAAGCAGGATAATTATAATAATATCCATCACTGAGTACATTTATCATTTCTTTGTGGTGAGAACATTCAGAAAGCTTCAGCAATTTTGAAATACACAATAAATTATTGTTAACTATGTCACCCTACTGTGCCGTAGACCATCAGGGCTTATTTTTTCTATCTCATTATGATTGTATACCTGTTGGCCACTTTCTTGAATTGGGGACATTTAAGGAAGGGCTGAGCCCTTCCTTAGATTACAATAGAAATAAGGAAGATGAGGAGCAACAGTTGGATTAGGACATGGAGATGGTGGTACCTGGTGACAATGCCAGGCAAAGAGGAGAATTCCAGGCCCTAGAATAAGGTGATGTGACAGACATCACGCTTTTGGCAGGACAGTCCTGATTTTTAACAATTTGTCCCGCGTCCCACAGTGTTTTAAAAAAGTCCCGATTTTTGGAAAGAATGCATGACAAGCTAGGGAATGGTGGGAGAATGGGAAGGGAATATACTGTTTTTGGCTGCTGAAAAGATTAATGTAACTCCATTTGGGAATGAAGAGGTTAATGTAACTTCATTTGGAAATGAAAAGGCTAATGTAAACTCCCTACTCCCCTCCTGGGCAAGGTATCAGAAAGAGACTGGCTCCCTCCCTTGTTTCTAGGCAAGGACATTTAGCTCAGAAGGAGCCAGACTCTCTGGAACAAACAAGTAGGTTCTCCTCCCCCTAAGGTGACCAGACATCCTGCTTTTGGGGGGACAGTCCCAATTTTTAACAATTTGTCCCGTGTCCCACAGTGTTTTAAAAATGTTCAATTTTTGGAAAGAATGCACAACAAACTAGGAACATGGGAGAACAGGAAGGGAATATACAGTTTTCAGCTGCCATGTGGCTATTTCACCAGGATATGCGTTTTATATTATTTTTGTTAATTTTATAATGTTAAACTTTAATACTAACAAATAATTGTTGAGAACTGATTATCAAGAACTGCTTGTTAAAGTTTGCATTGTTGTCAGGCCCCAGCCCCTGAGGCCCCGCCCTCCCCACCTCAGTGGTGTTGCTTTACCAATGTTAAAATCTGGTCACCTTACCCTAGAATCAATGTAACAAAGTCCCGTGACCTCTGCTCACCCACCCGCCAGGGGCCAGGCTGTGATCCTTCCTCTCCTTCCATCCTAAGCCAGAGTCTCCTGGTCATTGACTTTTCTGTTCACTGCCCACCGGTAAATCCTCTCTAGCATCTCAGCAACCCAGAACTGCGGGGCTTTTGTGGGGACCCCCTTGAAAGCACTCCATCCCACCTTGCCTGCATGTTGCTCGTGGGTGATAAGACCATAGCGGGAGAATTTATAAATCCATAGCCTTCCTGGCTGTGGGGGAGACAGATAAGCAGAGGTCTGACAAAAATAAAAGCATCTTTCTTCCCTTTCCTTTTCTTGCCTGAGACACAAAGAGTGAATCTGAAGCTGTGTGGTGAATGAACATTCTGGTAACGTGAAAATGATAAGATTCCAGCTTGCTGCTTTGTGGGGAATATTGCAAGCTCCCCACCTTTGTTCTCAGACCCTTCTGTTCTTTGTGCTGGCCAGCCTCGAGGGCCTCTGCCCACCAAACCTGAAGGCCAATTGCACTCATGGAAAGCCAGCGTGATTTCCCAGCCAGCAGAGATAAGGTCCACGGGGAGTGTGTGCCATTTAGCGGTGCCAGCTAGGCCAAATCCTCCTTGAAATATTTAATTATAAGGTACATGAAGGCCTATCCCAGCAGTTCTTTTCCCCTCTTAACCCGTATTTAGCCTTACAGCAAAAAAAGAAAATAATAATAAGTTCCTGGGAGTTTTTTCTTTCTTTTAATTAGGTTCTCAGAGGTCACTTTTTTCCCTTAAAATATTTTTAGCCCGTTGTTCAAGCTAGGGACTCTGCTTGCTAAAGGAAAGGATTTTTGAATAAAATAATGCTGTCTGATGCCCGCTGTAAAATAATGCTGCCACAATTTACCCTTTTATATGGGTTTTTAGTTTTGAAAAGGGTTTTTGCAGAGAAGAAATCGGGACAGAAAATGCATTAGTGACTTGCCCAAAGTCATACAATGAGTTAGCAAGGACCCAAGATGGAAGCTGGATCTTTAAGACCCCGGGGTGCCTATCGCCCTTCTCTGCGCTGTGAGGGCTTCCCCCCCTCTCTTGTTTCTCTTTCTGATAAGAGAAAGGGGATAGTGTAGTACTCCCTGTCTCTCCAGAGAGCTTTCTTCACTGCCAGGCTCTGTGTGAGAAGCATCTTTCTCCCATGACCCCAGGAGTCCTGTGAAACAGATAATATCCCCATTTCCTGCCTGAGGAAATGGAATTTCAGACTGGTTCCATTGCAACTAGAAATCAGGCTCTGGCAGTTGAACCCTTGCAGCCTCTGCATAAACTTTTATGAGTAGCAGAGAGGCCACCAATATGTAGATGTATTTATTTACAACTGGGGGAGGCCAGACACAAATCCCAACCCTTGTGGAGTCTCTATTCTGTTGCCTCATTTGGGGGATGGGTGGGTGGAGTCTGAACCCCTCAGAGGCCAGGACCATTTCCGTTCCATTCCCCTCTTGTGCAAAGGCTAACACAGATACTTTGGTGGGTATATACAGCCCAGGCCTCGGACCAGGGAAGTTTTATTTTGTCACTGTGACAACATAACTCCTGACTTAATAATGTGACTGAGAACAAATGTAAGTTCTTTAAGGACCAAAGCCCATGGCTGGGCTTTGTACGTCCCATTATACTTAATGCTTCATGGGTGCTTATGAAGTGTTTAAATGAATGAAATGCATAAGTTAGTTACCAGGAGGCTCCTGGAAATAATATCTGTTGAGAGTCATGCCATCCGCAGACTTAGAAATATCCCAAAATAATCACCCCTAGAGAGATCTCTGTTAAATCAGCAATGAAAGAATGGAAGTAAAACTATAAATCATTCCATTACGGCTTCATACATGTACAAGTAAGTGGTTTGGGAAGCAAGATTGGCGTGTAAGCTGTATTTAGCTTTGGTGTGCTAAGCAAATTTGAACCAAATATAAACTGCCTGCTGTGGTATTTTTAAGCTGTATTGGGGGAGGGGTAGTTGGGAAGGAGAGTTGGAGGAACATCAAAGTTATTTTTGCCAGTTTCATCTACATTTATAGAAAGATGCATTTTTGAAGGATTGGAGTATCAATCACTTCCCACTG
>CAUYQV010194029.1:0-20107 GCA_963574575.1 Galagoides demidoff | reverse complement strand
GAGGTATCATTATTAAAAAAATATATTGATAAGGAAAAGGTTAAATCTTGGGCATCAGCAAAAATCACAATAGAGAACAAATGGTTAGAAATATTTCATCATTTTGAAACAAACATGTTCCATATAATAATGAACTAAAAACTGTGGGATACGCGCTGTCCTTACCAGAAACTAATGCTGCGACTGAAAGTGTTTTTTCTATGGTAAATAAGGTGTGGACATCAGAAAAATCACAATTAAGTGTTGAGACTTTGAAAGCCATTTTATGTGTGAAATATAATTTAACAAATTCTTGTGAAAAATTTCATGAGCTTTTAAACAATGACGGCAATCTACTAAAAAAAATTCACTCAAATGAGAAATATGCCAAAGAATAAAATAATACTATGCATAATTCTTTTTTTTTTTTTTTTTGGCCAGGGCTGGGTTTGAACCCGCCATGGGGCTGGCACACTATTCCTTTAAGCCACAGGCGTCGCCCTATACATAATTTTTTTTAATGTATTATATTTGTAAATTTTACTTATGTTGAAATTAAAAATATATGTATTACAATACTATTTTTGCATTCTATAAAAATTTTTGTTGCTCCATATAGACCAAATTTTTAATTAAGGAACCCCACCTCCCACCCAGTCAATGGTGTCCTGCTTTACCAATGTTCAAATCTGGTCACCTTAATATAAGATACAAGGGTAGCACAGAGAAATGTATAACCAATTAAAATTTCATGTCATACGTTAATATTACATTCACAATTAGGCTGAAGTAAATTCTGGTACATGAATAAATAACTCCCCTCAGTTGAATCTGCAGTTTAATGTAATAAGACTTTGTTTCTCATTCTGATTTCATATCCAACAGAGTTTGATGGGTGGGTGTTGCTTTTTGTCTATGGTAAACAAATTCTAGACTCTAACTTGGCCTTCAAGAGGCCTGTGATTTTTTAAATCAATACAATGTGGCAAAGGATGCAGTATATCACTGAGGTATTTTATTATTAAAAAACAAAACAAAACAATCTGGGCTGGGTGCAGTGGCTCACGCCTCTAATCCTAGCACTCGGGTTGAGCCCAGCCTGAGTAAGAGCAAGACTTTGTCTATACTAAAAGTAGAAAAATTAACCAGGCATGGTGGTACACGTCTGTAGTGCCAGCTCTTGGGAGGCTGAGGAAGGAGGCTCAGTTCAGCCCAGGAGTTCCAGGTTGCAGTGAGCTACGAGGATGACACTGTACTCTAACAAGGGCAACAAACAAAGACTGTTTCAAAAGGAAAATCAACCAACCAAACAAAAAATTCCACTTTGCTAATAGACTTGCTTTCTTGAGACTCTACTTGCCGGTTTGAGCAAACAAATGTTCATGTTGAGAGTGGCCTTTACCCTACAGCTCTTGGTGAGACGCTTGGAACTTTAGTTCTATACTTACAAGCAAAAACCTGAATGAGCCAAAAATCCAAATGAACCTGTAATTTTTTATTTTTTTCCACTCAAGCCTCTAGATGAGAACTCAGCCTGGCTGAAACTTTGCTTGCAGACTACCAGGACCCTAAAGAGGGGACTTAGTTAAACCATAGTCAGACTCATAGAAGCTGGAAAATAATAAATGTGTGTTATTTAAAGCCACAGATTAAAAAAAAGCACATAGTAAGAGTTCATGCTCCTGACTCTTGATACATCTGTTCATAAGCATCATACATTGCTCTAGCTCTCATTTCATTGATGAAAGTACGCCACACTATGTTTACTATCAAAAGATGAGTAAGTACATTCCTACCATGTACCTCAAAGAGGAAAAGAACTAGAATATGTGTAAATAACAATCACGTACATTATAGTATGCAATTTTCTGTTAAATAAGACATGAATAAGATGTAAACTATGATGCAAATAAAATATTTTAAGTTAATATAAGGGAGACTGGCTAGTGAGGAATGAGAGGTCTCTGGAAAGCTGTCCTTCTTAACTGAATCTCTGACTTAATTCTCTCCAGGATAAGGGAAATCAATAAATATTACTCTATCAGGAAATCGTTATGAAAATCAAATTTTTGTTAACCACAGTAAACACATTTAAAAATAAGTAGTTTAAAAATAAATAGTAGGATAGTACAAATCATTAGAATTAATTATTGTGTTCTCTCACTATCTGGCCAACACATCAAACACATTTTTAAAAAGCAGTGGCAAACTTAGATCTTAACCACATATCCCAAGATATCATACAATAAATCCTCTCAGAAAACGAAAGAAAATGACTCTTTTGTAAAATAAATATCCTTAGATTATCAGCCAGTTTGACCTTGTAGTTCAGTATTCTCTGTCTCTCTCTCTCTGTCTCTCTCTCTCTCTCTCTCTCTCTCTTGCTCTCTCTTGTTTTAACCTGATTTTTAGACAACAATTTCAACCTGACAAGGGAACAGACCTTGTATTTAATCTCCAATCAAGTGGCCAGGTGCAGTGTCACATGCCTATAATCCTAGCACTGTGGGAGGCCAAGGCGGGTAGATTGCTTGAGCTTAGGGGTTCCAGATGAGACTGAACAAGACCTAGACTCCATCTCTACTGAAAAATAGAAGAAAATGGCTCGGCGCCTGTGGCTCAATTCTACTTGGGAGGCGGAGGCAGGAGACTCGGTTGAGCCCAGGAGTTGGAGGTTGCTATGAGCTGTGATGCCATGGCACTCTGCCCAGGGGGATAGCTTGAGGCTCCGTCTCAAAAAAAAAAAAAAAAAAACTAGCTGGACACCGTGATGGGTGCCTGTTGTTGCAGCTTCTGAGGAAGGGGGATCACTGGAACCCAAGAGTTTGAAGTTTCTATAACCCATGAGGCCAAAACACTCTACCCAAGGTGACAGAGTCACATCTGTCTCACAACAAATAAATAAATAAATGAAATCTCTATCCAACTGACCTCACATAGATATTCTGATCTTCTCCTCTTGGGTCTCCATTCTGCCCTAAAAACACCAGAATGATATAAAAGCTACCAAGGCTGTCTAACCACATTAGAAGAAGAAGAGTTGCCTTGGACCACATAGTAAACACACAAACACTAATGAGAGCTGATAAACAAACAAAAAAAAAGGAAAAGAGGTAAAAAGCATGAATAATTTTCATGACGGGGGGCGACCACAGATAAGCATAAAAGTCCTCACAAAATCTGCATATGGTCTGCAGGCCACAGGTTGGAGATGCCTGATAGACTCTCAGTGGAGTAGAACCTTGCATCTCATGCTTACCTGAACTCAAGAAGAGCTTTGAAATATTCTTAGTTAAGGTTTAGGACATAAAAATAATATTATCATTTCCAAGGTCACTGTGGTACAATTAGGTTAAACCTGTCCCCAGTGTAAGAATTCGAATGTACTTATGGAAGAGGCATATAGAATAAGGGCAGCTTGATGCCTTCTTTTATCTTTGCTAGTACAGAATATGGTTATTGGAAAAAATGAAAATCTACCCACGTTGGTAGGTATCTGTACTGATAGTTCAAAAATGAACTGTACTCCTAAGAAGTTCACGGTTCACGAGAAGAAAATTTTTTCATCATTATATTGTACATTTTAGGGTTTGCTTTTTTTGTAAGCATGTCAATTGAGACAGTCTCATCAAATAAAAAGTAACAAATGTTGGGACTAAGGATTGAAGGCTGATAATGAAATAACTCCTAAAGAATCTTAAAGTAGTAAATAAACTAAGAGCACTATGTTTTGTTTTGTTTTGTTTTTTGAGACAGTCTCACTTTTGCCACCCTCAGTAGAGTGCTGTGGCATCACAGCTCACAGCAACCTCCAACTTTGGGCTTAGGCAATTCTCCTGCCTCAGCCTCCTGAGTAGCTGGGACTATAGGCACTCGCCACAACATCCAACTATTTTTTGTTGCAGTTTGGCTGGCACCGGACTCAAATGTGCCACCCTCGATATATGGGGTTGGTGCCCTACTCACTGAGCTACAGGTGCCGCCCAATAGCACTATTTTTAAAGCTAACACTTTGAGCAATTACAGTTTTCATGAAATTTACTAAAAATTCTAAGTGAATGTATAATTATAATAACAATCTCATTAAGTAAATTTACCAAGAAATGGGAAGAAACTGAGCCTTAGAAAATAAAATTAGTCAAGGTAACACAACTAAGAAGTCGTAGAGATGAGTTTTCAGAGGATGAGGTTTTTATTACTGTACTATCCTGCGGCGAAAGAGGGTGAATGTGAATTAACAATGGATGGGAGGAATTTTACTAAATGATTGGGAGATATAAAGAAAAGAGAATTATGGTTATAGGCAAAGTTTAGTTCATCGATACTCTAAAATGATATGGTTATGTGATTCGGCTTTGATCAAGAAATTGTTAATAAGTACTGCCAAATTATAAATCTGGGAAAAGGGAAACATTTGTTTCAGCAAGGAATTAAAATTTAGAAGGAGGAAATATACATATATATACACACACACACATATACACACATACATATACATATATATATACACATATATGTATACACATACATACATGCACACACACACTTGTGTGTGTGCATGATAAACAATTTAACCTTAATTACCAATAACAAAAGTTGTAGAAATGGTAATGTGAGACTAGGTGGGTGGGGGGAATAGGGGATATCAAAGATCGTACAGGTGAGAAAGGATAAAAAGGAGAGACCAGAGAAGAGCCTGTTATTGTAGCCTGTTGTACCAGCTACTCGGCAGGCTGAGATGAAGGATTACTTGAAGCAAAGAGTTTGAGACCAACCTGGGCAAGAGTCCTGTCTCAAAATAGTAATAATACATAAATAAGCAGGGAGAGATTCTTTGGAATCATGTTCATAATTTTAAAAGTGTATTTAACCCTCCATAATGAAACCCCGTATACTCTTAAGTTTTACAGGGAGCGAAATTTAGCTTAGATCTTTGGTAATCATTCCTTATCATTATGGATTGTGGTGTCTGCCTCCATAATAAATTAAATTTTCTTCTCATTAAACTCTAATGAAAATTCCACTCAAAATAGAATCCCCAAATACATCTGGCAAAACTGAAATAATGAAAGGGAAAACCAATTTAGTGATACTAGTAGAGATTCCCATTCACCAGTTTCAAATAAATATTTCTTATAAGTAAGACAAAGATATGGGAGATTTGGATAACACTTCTATAAACCAGCCAGATCTACTGACCTCTGTAGAACATCATCTCACTTAATAACAGCAGAATACACATTATTCTCAAGTTCATAGGGGACACTCTGCAGATAACCATAGGTTAAGTCACAGAACAAGTCTCAATAAATTTAAAATGATTTAAATTATGCAAAATATATTTTCAGAGCACAAGAAAATGAACTAGACATCAATAACAGAAGACGACTAAGGAAATTCATAAACGTGCATTTGGGTCTCTAACTCACTTTATGTAATAACTACTTCAGACAGAATGATAGACCTAAATGCAAGAGCCAAAACTATAAAAATCCTTAAAAGAAAACCTGTAAGTGAAACTTTGTGACCTTAGCTTGCAAAGCATTCTTAGATATAACAAAATTGGATTTCAACATCACTAAAAGCTTTTGAGCTTCAAAAGACACAATTGAGAAAGTGAAAGAACAAGTCACAAATGGCAAAAAAAAAATATATTTACAAATAGTATTCTGATGATCAAAATACACAAAGAACTATTACAATCCAACAATATAAAGTGAAAATAATTTTGAAATTGGCAAAAGATAGGAATAGACACTTTTACAAAGAAAACATGAAATGACTAAAAAGAACACAAAGTTTAGCATCATCCGTAATCTGGGAAATGCAGATCAAAATTAAAATGAGCCACTGGTTCACACCAGCTAGAGTGGCTAAGTCAAAAGGTAGTCAATAAGAAATGTTGACTAAGATGTGAAGAATATGAAATCCTCTCACATTGCTATATGAATGCAAAATAGGCTTAGCGCCCATGGCTCAGTGGTTAGGGCACCAGTCACATATACTGGGGCTGGTGGGTTCGAACTCAGCCCCAGCCAGCTAAACAACAATGACAACTACAACAACAAAAATAGCTGGGTGCTGTGGCGGGTGCCTATAGTCCCCGCTATCTGGGAGGCTGAGGTAAGAGAATCACTTAAGCCCAAGAGTTTGAGGTTGCTGTGAGCTGTGATGCCACAGCACTCTACCAAGGGTCACACAGTAAGACTCTGTCTCAAAAACAACAACAACAACAACAAAAAAAAAAAAACAGAAGGCAAAATGATGCAGCCACGTGGAAAGTAGTTTTTTTTGCTAGTTCCTCAAAATGCTAAGCAGAGAGTTAATCATATACATTTCTACATACACATTCATCCCATATTCATTCTGGGATGATGAAATTATTCTGGAGCTGGGTAACAGTGAAGGCTGCACAACTTTGTGATTGTAAAAACAAATTTGTTACTTAAAAAGTGTAAATTTTATGTTACGAGTGTTATGTCATCATATGTGATGCATATCTAAATTAAAAATTTTAAGCAGAAAAAAGAAGAAATTAATCACCCCCATGGCAGAAAACTATGTGCTTAGAGACTTGGGTTGAAGTCTCATTTTAATTTTAAAAATGGAGCATCAAAATGTCTAGGAGGTAAGTGGTTAAATAGATTACAGAGAAACATAATACAATATTACTGGGTCATTGAGAAGTATGCTTGTAAAGATCATAACAAATGCTTGACACATTTTTAAGTGTGACCTTTTAAGTAGAAGAGACTAAATACAAAATTATGTTCACTTTGACTAAAATAATCTACATTAAATATGCATGCAAAAAGGGGAGAAATGTAATGAAAATATGTGTATTCTTGACTTTTTGCAGTGGAGGTTAAAATCCCAAGTTTAGACATAAGGGATAAGTTCAAAGAAATTAAATTCCTTTTCCTTGGTCTTCAGGGAGAATAGGTAGAGATGAACCTAGAATGTAGATATTTCTCTGACTCTGCCTCTATAAATACTTAAAACAGTAGGTTTATTAGTCCAGTGCTTCTTCAGCTATCTGTAAAAAATAACAAGTGTTTCTTCTTCCAAACTGTCACAGACATTACATGGTTGAAGTGTACATAACTGATAATCAGCTTATACCACACCTGTTTCACAAAATCAAACTGCTCTATAAAGTGCTGAAGGCAACACTATTCATGACTTACCTGATGGTACGTGATGTAAAGTCAGGTTAATATCAAAGTCTTACTCTCAATTTTACCACTTATTTCATTGCATGTGGTAACAAACTTTTATGGAGACGCAATTGGTTTATGAATCACATATTGGATTACACGGGTTAAATTAATGAGAGAGAGAGATAGAGAAGAGAGCAAGAGAGAGAGAGAAAGAGAGATTGGAAGAAGGAGGAGGAAGGAAGGAAGGATGGAGGAAAGGGGAGGGAAGAATAGAAGAAAACATTAAAAATGGTCTAGCATGTGGTGAGAGTTTAGAAAAAATACACCTTTAATAGAAACTAAAATAATCAATTAAAATTGTCCATCGTTTAATAAACAGTCAATCCTTTTGTTTATGAAAGGATGCTATTATATAGAGTTGCTTAAGATTGCTATTTATATAGAGTTATTTCCAGAGCTAAGCTACCAATACATCCACTCTGAGTAAATAAATACATAAGTCATTATAGCAATTGTGCTTTTTAAATATCATTTTTAATTAAAATTTAAAGTTCTGTGCCTTACATCCTACTTTCAGAGAAAAACTTTTTTTTCATTTAAAATCGTTTTTAGTGAGTAGTCATCAATGATGATTATTAGCTCAGAAAAGAGAAATAAATAAGTAAAGAAATGCCCTACTCAATGATATTATTATGAAGATAGATGTTGTGATGCTTTTTAAGGGGGATTAAAATGAGTACCCTCAATATGGCATGTGTTTATATATTTAAGTCTTTGCTAAACGTTTAGTAAGTAACCTCCATACTTTTTCCCTCTGCATTGCTAGACCAGGATGCTCCTATTTGAATGTGAGGTATTTCAGTTAGAGGTCAATTATTTGCACTTCCATTTCAATTAAGAGGACATGGCCTCATAGTTTAATTTACAACAGCGAGTTTAACTCCCTAGAAAATACTTCTGAGTGCCTAAAAAGCAATTAGTCCTTGAAAAGAAAAAAAGAATGAGAAAAAGGCAGCGAAGTTCAAATAACTATCAGATTAACACACACATCACACATATCATTCCATTAACTCATTAGCAAAGTACTTAGGAAAAACAAATGATGGTGTTTTCTATACTGTATAAATATACTAGAAAAAAATGTACGAATTAGGTTCATATATATTATATTAGCTAGTAAACTAAATGGAAAATGATGCCCTGAACACATTCATAGAGCGTTTGGGAAAAGAATCCTTTCCATGTTCTTTGTTAAGATTTGAAAAGTATCCAATGTACTCAGTACTTCTATGAAACCAACTTATATTTATTCACACTTTCTTATGAAAGATAGAACACAAATATAGCCCAGGATGAAGGAGAGAAATGGAGTGGGAAGTGAGGGGATGGAGAGGTTTGGTAGAGGGAGGGTAAAAGGCAGGACCACAGCTATGGAACACATTGCAAGGGTACGAGTCAAATCTGTCAAGTGTAGAACATAAATGTCTTAGCACAATAATCAAGTAAATGAGGTGAAAGCTATGTTAATTGGTTTGATGTAACCATGTCAGATTGCCTAAAAAAAATCAACACATTGTACCCCACATATGCATAAATGTATTCATGATCTATGTGTGTATATAACTTAATTAAAAAATGAATAAAAAATAAAATTACAAAAAAAAGATTTGATATCATCTATTTACATTTTTTTTATTTCTCCCATCTCAGTGTTTTGAGAGTTTAAGTGCCTTACCAGTTAAAGGAGAACAGGAAAAGTCTTAGCAAGTAATAATAACTACCATTTGATTGCCATCCCTCACAAATTAAACAGTGGACTAAATATTTTAATCTGCATATAAATAAAATAAAAATTAATTCCTTCAGAACTACATAAACTATAGTTTATATGATTAAAAAAAACGTCAAAACCTGGTGATAAGAAGATAACAAGTATGGGAAATACTGGTCTAGATGATGTCTGGGATTCCTTCCAGATTCAATAGTCATTAGTCTTAAATCCTAAGGCTGTCCTTGGTTTTAAATGTTTGACACTCTAAGACCATTTCATAGTGTAGTTATTTGGGCAATTCTGTAGCACTGGCCAAAATATCCATATAACGATCCATAAAAATATCAAAGAAGGGATGAATGAATAAGGGTGAGCTCTTTGGCCTCATTTATTGAAAGCTTTCCTTCAGAATTTAGGTAGCAGGGCCATATCCGACCACAGAATTCTCTTCTTTGGAAGTATCCAAGTGCTTTTGTGGGGATTATACCTCTAAGTGAAGCTTCCTTCCCTGGCACTAAAACATTTTATTGATTTAAGGGTTTGCTTTAGGGGGAAATGTCACAGTGTCAAGACAATTGTGGGTTTCATGTGAGAAGTGCTTATTTACTTTGCTCCTTGGGAAACAATGCCCTGTTGCTATAACAACTGCCATATAACTGTTTCTCTTCACATTACAAATACACACACAGACATATACATGGATGTATACAAGTATATCTATTCATAAAGAGTCTGTTGCATGCATTTTAATATCTATGCAAGCCACTTGAGGAACATTTGTATTCCTAGCCATAGATAACTCACAGAGATAACTAGACAACAGAACTATCATGGAACAAAAACTATCTGCTATTTCTTCTTACTCAATAGGAATAGAACACACTAGACCAGTGGTTCTCAACCTTCCTAATGCCGGGACCCTTTAATACAGTTCCTCATGTTGTGGTGACCCCCAACCATAAAATTATTTTTGTTGCTACTTTATAACTGTAATTTTGCTACTGTTATGAATCGTAGTATAAATATCTGATAGGCAGGATGGTCTTAGGTGACCCCTGTGAAAGGGTCATTTGACCCCAAAAGGGGTCATGACCCACAGGTTAAGAACTGCTTCACTACTAGACCATAAGATAAATTCTCTCATGTGGATGTTAGCCATTCAAATACAAGGGCTAAGAAAGTTAGTGTTAAAGCAGATAATCAACTAAGTTTATGATCCTTACTAAATATGGAATCCTACTTGAAACAAACAAACAAACAAAAAACTAGGGTATTGAACTTTGCATTTAAAAAAAAAGATTAAGATTAGAATTGTTGGAAGATTTAAGGTTCTTCAGAAGTCACCTTTTTGTATTTTTCATTTGAATACTAACACTTTGTACTCCACAGGTGTACATCTTGTACAAACTTTGTATTTTTCTATAGCCATAAACTACTTGTAGTCTTACCATTTCCTTTTTTATAACATAAGTTGATGTGAAAATAAAATTTCATCAAAAGGCCCAATATTATTGTCAAAAAGATAAAGTAATTACAAGAGGAAATGCATAACTTCCTCTGTGTATGTGCCTCCAAAATCATCTCTCTCTTTTTTTTTATTTTGTGGAATTACTAGTACATTGTTGACACTTTAGAAAACACTGAAATTCATTCTATAACATCCTCAACAAGTGTTTATTTGATCATGACATCCATAGACACAAAAGTCATCACTTCCCCAAAATATTATTCTTCAAATAAAATACTCAGTATAGAGTATGCTTTCCACCTCAAATTACATGTCATAGTCCCTCTCTTCAAAATCTTCCCCAACATAAACATCTCTTTTAATGATACCTTTTTATTCTGATTTCTCTATTTGTATGTGTATATGTGTATGTTCCATTAGAAACGTTTCTGGTATGTCCTTACTAGCTTCTTACCAAACAAAATTAAAAGAATAGCCCATTCTCTCAAAGCATGTGTGTTTGATGGAGATGAAGTCAAATCACATTTTCATGAACATAGATAGAATATGAAGTTGAAGCAAAAGAAAGTAATTCTGAAGTAGGCTTATGTTATTTTTTTCTTGAATTAAAGAGACAGAATTCATGTTGATATGACCAATAAAATTTGTCAAGTAAAAAACTGGTGGAAAACTTTTAAGCATGAGTAAAACTGATGACATGGGAGAGAGCCTAACCTTTGTAGAATGGCTAGAGCACCAGCTGTGAGTCTAGGACGATGGGCAAATGTAGTAGGTGATGGAGCAGTTGTTGAGAGGAAGAAAGCCAGGCTGTTTCTTAGGCATCTCGTCAGATGCCATCTTGTAGGCGATAGGTCACTGACTGATAGAAAGAAAGATGGGCACAATTCAATGCATGTTTTAGAAAGAAAAATTTGACAGAAATACTACAATGAAATAGAAAGTTTTACAACTGATGAAAGGAGAAAAAAATGGTTTAGGATAAAGTGAATAGTGAATTAAATTGGGGGAGAAGACACTGGAACACACTAAGAAAAGAGAAATAACAAGATTTTTTCCCTAATCAAAAATTTGGTTAAGAGAAGTTGAGAATCCAGGTTTACTGAAAAAAAAAAAAAATTCTTTTTTTTGACAGTTTTTGGCTGGAGCTGGGTTTGAAACCACCACCTCCTCTGGCATATGGGGTGGGCACCCTACTCCTTTGAGCCAGAGGTACCGCCCTGAAACATTGTTTATTGTAATAACTGGAAGTGGAAGTGAGGTCAAGAAGATAAGTCTTTGTAGTGGTATATTACGTTTAGATTTTGAGGTGTGAGGTGCAGTGGATACAGAGGTCTAACTTTTATAAGAACTGCCATTTGGGATAAGACATCCTTTAGACAATAACTGAAGACTTGACATATCAGATTGGGAAGAAAATATAACCATAAGAATATTAAAGGTAATGCAGATAATGTAAAAGAAGTTAATATAAGGATAAAGTAAAAGAGTAAATTCTAACTACATGTTTTGCTACAAAATTTCTGGCCATTTCAAGTAGAAATGAAGATTTGATGGAGAATTCAAATGAAGTGAAGGCTAAGGGATTTTTTAAAAATATGGTATTAGGGCTACACCCCGTAGGTTGGCGGGTTTGAAACCGGCCCAGGCCAACTAAAAAACAACAATGACAGCTATAACAAAAAAATTGCCAGGCATTGTAGTGGGTGCCTGTAGTCCCAGCTACTTGGGAGGCTGAGGCAAGAGAATCACTTAAGCCCAGGAGTTTGAGTTTGCTGTGAGCTGTGACTCCACAGCACTCTACCCAGGGGGACAGCTTGAGACTGTCTATAAATAAATAAATAAATAAATAACAAAACAAACAAATTTATGGTGTTAGATGTTCTCTGGTGACTTATGGAGCAGTTTCAGATGAATAAAGGTATGGAATGACCAAAAACAGATGGATAAAATGAAAGTAAAAGATTTCTCCAAAATACTTGCCTTAAGATGAGTTGACTAGAAAAGAATCTCCATGACAAAAAAATTGTGTTTCTTCTGTTATAAGGAAGATTGTCCAAAATATAATATAATATTCTGCACATATCTCAGTACAAGGAGCAGGCTACATGCAACAAGGGTCTCCAATAAATGCAGTATTTTTCTGTTTCTATTCATAATTCATTATTCCCCCCCTTTTTTTTTCCAACTCCGGATCCTATACTTTGATGACCACTGGAAAATAAAGCTATTGAAAAATAAATTAAGAGGTGCAACATGAAACTTTTAACCTTAATTTAAATGAGATTGTTCCTAAAATTATCCATGCATGTGGTCCATTTTTCATGACAGCCCTGCCAACTAATAGTCTGGGAAACATACTTTAAAAAATGTTTATCTACAACAACGACAATAATGAATAATACCTATGTAAACAGAAATTTGGCATGCAGAAAAGTGACAAAATGCTACTTCAATATTTATCCTCTTACTTCAAGTTTATTTTGATATTTTTCAGCTTCAAAAAAGTGAACATTTCCCATTATTGTAGTACTTCTTAGAGCCTTTTAAATGCTTCATATATGACCCCAATCCACCTGAGATTCATAAACCAATTTGACCACCATATTTTGTTGCTTATTTGCCGAGCTTGTTGTCACAGTACACTATCTTGTGACACCAGTCTTTTGACGTGTTCATTTGAGGAGTCATAACAGGAAATACAGAGAGTTTACTACCTACCACACCACAAGCCAATAGCTTTTCACGTCACTGTTTATTTAATCCTCCTAACAACATTGTAAGGTAGGATATTTTTACCATGATTTTGTGATTGCAGATGCTGAGTTTTATTTATTTATTTATTTTGGAGACAGAGCCTCAAGCTATCCCCCTGGGTAGAGTGCCATGGCATCACAGCTCATAGCAACTTCCAACTCCTGGGCTCAAGCGAGTCTCCTGCCTCGGCCTCCCAAGTAGCTGGGACTACAGGTGCCTGCCACAACGCCTGGCCATTTTTTCTTTGCAGCCATCATTGTTGTTTGGTGGGCCCAGGCTGGGGATTCGAACCCGCCACCATAGGTGTATGTGGCTGGTGTCTTAGACACTTGAGCCACAGGCACCGGAGCCAGATGCTGAGTTTTAGAGAAATTAACTCAAGGCCAATCATGTAGACTGGGCCCAGAGAAATCTGCCTGTGAAGCAAATATCCCTAAATATGCTTCTCCACCACCCCTCACATGTTCACCCTCAGAGATGCTGAAAAGTTGTTTGATAAATGCTAATTTCTAGAATACCTAAGTTGCTCCATCATGGTAATTTTTGGTTCATTTTTAGTCTCATAAGAAAACCAGTTGGCTTATACTGCTAACTGATACTTTGAGTTCTCAGCCTTGTTACAAAACATTTCGAAGCTGTAGTTACAAAGAAATCTTTGTTAAATGAGTTTCCCACTTATCAGAAATGACTTTGGATACAGTACACAGTTTTCCTAACTCTTTTGTATTGTATCAATTCAATTTCACATGTACAAACTACTCCAGATAGTACCCTCTAAAACGCACACTGCGTATGTGGGCTCCTTAAAACCACTTTGTCCTTCAGTTCTCTACCTCCCCCTTGAGAAAATTATAAACCTGTAGGAATGACTGCCTGTTGAGCTGCATGGCTGTGGAATTCCACAATAACCCTGTTATTCTTACCCCACAAGATATTTTTATGCAATAGAGTGTACCTGTATATTATTCTTACAAGGCAAAATCCTATTAAAGTCAATGGTGCATGTATCCATTTCATTTCAATGTGACTTTGTATAATAAAAATAAAATATAGTGAGGAGAATATATAATGAGGTGCCTGCCAAAACTGTTCAAAGTACAATTAAATAACTGAGGAAGTGAGAAATTACCTCAGTACAAAGGATATGCCCACAAATAGATTACTGCTAATTTAGGGTCTGCCCCAAATTATACACAATTGCTGAAGACTTCCTTAGTCCACAAAGCATCAAAATACCCACAGGGATGATTAATAATATTCCTCTTCCTGGAATAAAATGTCAAAACACACTAGTCATTTTTCTTTTAGTTTCTCAACAATTACTGTGCACCCTTACGTGACAAGAACTATGGAATATGTGTCATGAGCTCTATGTAATTTTTTAAAAAATAAAATAGATTTCCCTTTACATTGCAATAAAAATCAGTAATTAGCTGAGTATATTTGTTCTAGGTTTCAGAATATCTTTCCATTATTTCCAACTGTATTTTTCTTTTTATCACCTAAAATGAAGGATGTTTTAATATTAAAGCTTCATTTTCACTAGACTCTCCATTATTTCCAATGAATTAATTTCTATTGAAAAGAGATATAGTATAGGAGAACAGGGAATACGATTTAGTATGTGAAACAAAATAAACATTATGGACAGTTTAAAATGAAGTACTGAAATCTGTTATGTGCTGAATCACTTAATTTCAAAATGTAGTTTTATTTCATTGTTTATTAAGAAAGTAAAAATGAAACAAAACAAAACTATCAGGTGCCAATTATGTGTCATACCTCATGATGTTCCACTAATGAAATCTGTTTTCTAAGTCAGCGTAATTCTAGTCCATGACTCCCACTTTAAATTCTCCCTAAAACATCTATGGCATTTTGTCATTTATTGATTATTTTCCCAATCATCACAGTTCATTTGAAGGAACTTGGGATTTGGAGACAGAAAAGACTTGGGGGGATGCAATGGGGGAAAATATGGTTGATGAGAGACATCACTTACTGGACCATCCTGGTGGGAAGGTGGCTATCAGATATAGGAGAGGGGGAAAGAGTCCCAGGCCAGGTGTGGATCAAAGAGAGACAACAGAGAAGTCTGTGGACTCATGGAAAAAAATTGTGAAGCTGAGAAGGAAGAAGATGAGAAGGTATGGGTGCAGAGGCTTGGTGCCCAGTGAAAGGGTGAAGGGGGATTCCCCTCTCCATCCTATGTGCTTTGGTGACTGTCTGGGCACTAAGTTTATTGACGGCTTTTCCACCATTCTTAAGCCCAGGCACAGTGGCAATACAAAATAGTGGGGTGAACTAGGGTGTTGCCAGAGTTTAGGCATTTTATGAAGGGCTCCCCCCAGGAGAATGTCATGTGGGTCCAGAGTACAGGCTTCTCCATGCAGATCCTTCCTTCCCTGAACTTGCCCTGTCCAATACAACCACAGAAGCAATTTGATCTCACACTGACAGGGAGTTTCACAGCACCACCATCGCTCCTACCACCAAATACAACCCTGAGAGCAGCTTGAGCTGAGAAGTTCACAAGCTGATGCTTCTCTCCTGCAGATGCACATTGCAGGCTGGGGTTTCCACAGAGAGTGAGGTCCACACTTCTTCCCATAAGGACTCATGGTGGAACACAGATACAAAATTTGCCTGCTAGTGTTTGTGGACTGACAGGAAAGGACTGTGGGCATCCCGGGTGTGCAGATACAGGAGAGTGCTCACTTCTCCCCATAGAAAAACTAAGCTACAGAATAAGGGTGGAATGATCCCAGCACAGGGTCCTAGCAATAAAGCATTTGGGTCCCACCCCAGTAAACAGTCCTTCCAGTCAGGAGAGCCTGTCCTGATGTCCCCCTACCCCAGTCTTTCCCACTAGTGGCTGGAAAAGCAACTTTTGAGCCCTGCCAAGGTTTTGCGAAGCCTACTCAGCTCCCATAACCTAACCAGGCTCTGCCTTGCTTTCACCTCACATTAGCAGCTGTGGAGATTAAGCAACCCCCTGGGAGCTTCAGGGCCTCTTTTAAGGGTTGGGACACTCAAGTACTCCACCTGGGGGATCAAAAGCTATCACAGACAGAAAATATCTGACTCTTTCACACAAACATCAACCAATGACAGTGATTCTTTAGCTCATCATAGTATCTCCCAACTCAACCAAACAGGATGTCGACTTGTACTCACAAATACCACCCACGATCTTGGAGATTAAGCTGGGGCACCCAATACAATTCATACTACTGGGAAGAGATAGAGACAACAGGACAAAGGAAATCTAAGAGGGTTGTTCAATTTACTTGAACAACCATAGGCAATGTGGGACCAGCAAACTTCTCCCTCGCATGGTTAGGGACCGATCATTAGGGACACAAGAACAGGCATATAAGCCAAGCCCCAGAATTGATTAAGTGACCAAATAAACATTCATCAAAAGATCTCCTGAAATATGAAAAATAAGGGCAAAAGAACACCCCCCAAAGAAAACAATGGTTTCCAACCAAAATTAAAATATTGAAATGACAGACAAAGAATTCTGACTATGACTTATAAGGAAGCTTAGTAAAAAATCCAAGAGAACAAATGAGAATCCACACAAAGAAATCACAAAAAGAAAATAGTTCAGGAAATGAATGAAAAATTCACTAAGGAAAATGAATTATTAAAAATAAATAGAACTCATGAAAATGAAAAATTTATTTGCCAAAACATGAAATGCAGTGGCAAGTTTTAGGAACAGAATAGACCAAGCATTAAAAAAAAAAAAAAAAAAAAAACTCTCAGAGCATGAAGACAACAACTTTGAGTCAAAACAGTCAAGTTGAAGATAAAGAATGAAGAAAGAAGAGGAATGAATGAAGCCTACAAGAAATATGGGATAATGTAAACAGGCCAAATATATTAATCATGTGCATTCATGAGGGTCAAGACGAAAAGGCACAAAGGTTGGAAAACCTAGTTGAAGAAATACTGAAGAAAATTTCCCTAGCCTTGGTAGAAATTTAGATATCCAGGAATATCTCTATAAACACCTGGGAGAGTCATTGCAAAGCAGAAATCACTAAGAGACATAGCCACCAAGCTGGCCAAAGTTAAAAGGAGGGAGGAACTTCTGAGAGCCATAAGGGGAAATGTAAGGTAATTTACAAAAGAAAACCCATCAGGCTAACTGATGACTTCTCAAAGGAGACCTTAAAAAGCTAAAAGGCATTAGGACCCCAACCTCAGTCTTCTTAAACATAACAATGGTCAGCCTAGAATTCTGGATCATGCAAAACTAAGTTTCCTATATGAAGGAGAAATAAGGACTTTTTCATATAAGCAAACACTGAGAGAATCTGTCAAGACCAGAGGCGCCCTGCAGGAAGTACTCAGAACTACACAATAATCATCTACCAAAGTAAACTCTTCCAAAAGCTAAAGTACAAAGCCCATACAAAGTGATCATTTAAAAGGTGAAACAAACCAAAAAGGTTCTAACTACCCAACAGGATGAACAGTCCTGAATCCCACATATCAATTCTTTCAATAAACTTGTGTGGTTTGAATTCCCCGCTGAAGAGACATAGGTTGACTGAATAGATTTAAAAAAAAAAAAAAATCCAAGTATCTGTTGTCTCCAGCTAATACATCTAAACTACTGGAGTTATACAAACTCAAGGAGAAGGGTTGAATAAAAATATTCCATGCAAATGGAAATCAAATGAAAGAAGGAATAGCTATTCTCATATCAGATAAAGTTAACTTTAAATCAACAATAACAGAGAAAGACAAAGATGGCCATTATCTAATGGTAAAGGGAGCAATTCAGTAAGAAAAAATAACAATCTTAAATATTTAAGCACCTAACACAGGCATTCTCAGATTCACAAAGCAAACACAGCAACAACAAAAATAAGTAAATAAATAAATAGGGCTTGATTAAATTAAAAAGCATTTGTACACCCAAAGAAACAATAAAACAAGTAGAATGCCCTCAGAATGAGAGAAAATATTTGCATGCTCTATATCTAATAAAAAGGTAATAACCAGCATCTATAAAGAACTCAAACAAATCAGCAATAAAAACTCAATGGAATATAGTAGGGAGATTCCTCAGAGAAAAAAGACATTTTATCAAAAAGATACTTGCATTAGAATATTTATTGCTGTACAATTCACAATTGCAAAGATGTGAATTCAACCCAAGTAGCCATCAATTCATGAGTGGATTAACAAGATGTGGTATCCTATGTATATTTGCTGTAGAATACTACTTAACCATGAAGAAAGATGGCCCAATTCTTTTGCAACAGTTTGCATGGAGCCAGAGACTGTCATCCTAAGTGAAGTATCTAAAAGAATGGAGAAACAAATACCAAGTGTACTCACTGTTAAATTGAAACTGAACAGTCAGTACACAAGTTCACAGGTAGTAGGAAAACTCAATGGCAATCAAGCAAGTGGGAGTGGGTGAAGGGACTGGTGAAAGCATACCCATCAGGTACAACGAATACATTTGTGTGGTAAGCACACCTAACCCTGATGCGAGCAGTACAAAAGAAATCCATGGGCTCGGCGCCTGTGGCTCAATGGGCTAGGCGCCTGTGGCTCAATGGGCTAAGGTGCCAGCCACGTACACCTAAGGTGGCAGGTTCGAATCCCTAGCCCGGGCCCGCCAAATAACAATGATGGCTGCAACCAAAAAATGGCTGGGCGTTGTGGCGGGCGCCTGTGGTCCCAGCTACTTTGGAAGCTGAGGCAGGAGACTCGCTTGAGCCCAGGAGTTGGAGGTTGCTATGAGCTATGATGCCATGGCACTCTACCCAGGGGGATAGCTTGAGGCTCTGTCTCAAAAAAAAGAAAAACAAAAGAAATCCATGTAACCCAAAACATTAGTACCCCTGAAATATTCTGAAATAAGATAAAATGAATAAAATAAAATAGAATAATTTGCCCATTCACAAAGACAAAAGACGTGGGGGAACATTTCCAGTTCAGCCATTTTCATGCCGTTGCCTTCAAAATTAAATGAAAATTTGGTTTTGAAAATGATCTTTGTTTTCAAATTACTTTTCATTTGAAATGACTTTTATAGATTGCTAACCTGAAATAGGGAAAAGGGAAGAATAATTTTCTTTTTCATGGTTCTTTGGACTTTTCTGTAAAATTGTTTAGTAATAAATCACAGAATTTGGTTTTGATACCCGTATGATTAAATCACTATGGCATTTAATAAATAAAGAAAGCCAATCAGACCAGATATATTTAGAGACGTTTTTGTAAGTTTGACTGTTAGATGATTCATTACAACAAAGACTAGTGAACGAGGTTTTAATTATTTTCAGGAGAAAATTTTAATCAAGATAAAAGAGATAAAAGCTACATATGATGCACTAATTTGACAGCTGATGACATAACCAATTAACTATTCAGAACAACAGCCAGCTTTTTAGGTGAAATAATTTTATCATCAAACAAAAGGTGTTTTTGCAGTCTATTTATTTTAACCACACTGTGTATTTCAACAGTACAGGGGGAAAGAAAACTAAAAATGAGTCAACGTTAGTTCTGATTTCGTGGCATTAAACTTTAAAGTGCCTCAGAATTGTTAAAATTGGGAAGTTGAAGAGGTTGATAAAGCATTTAAATATTATGAATATAAAAATTAAATTTAATAGCTAATGAAGGAAAATAAATTCATCCTAGCTTATGCAAAACTGCCGGTGATATTGCTACAGAATTATTTTGTAACCAAGGCAGAAGGACTGAGTGCCTCCATGTTAAAGTTCAAGAAATACTTGGTGTAAACAGTGTGGACTCGTGCTGCTGCTCAATTTCAGTATATATTCCTGATTCATTTCTTTTTTTTTTTGAGACGGAGCCTCAAGCTGTCCCCCTGGGTAGAGTGCCATGGCATCACAGCTCATAGCAACCTCCAACTCCTGGGCTCAAGCGAGTCTCCTGCCTCCACCTCCCAAGTAGCTGGGACCACAGGCGCCCGCC
>CAUYQV010194028.1:0-43171 GCA_963574575.1 Galagoides demidoff | reverse complement strand
TAAGAATAAAATGCTAATAAACATTCTAAAATATGACAGCCAACTCTATTTAGTTAAAAGTAATACATTTCTGCTAGAATGAACAGAACCACTTACACATGGAATAGTTATTTATTACACAGGTTTAGTTAGATATTCCTTAAAGCACACACAGTATAAATGTGATCGGACAGTTAATAGATATGCCAAAACCCTCTCTGAACACACACCAGGAACTGTGCCTGGCACTAGGGAAAGAGACAACATGGACCGTGCCCTCCAGGAGCTGGCGTGGACAATTACAACATGGGGTAGTAAGTGTCGTGATCTTGTTCAGAAGGTGCTGGGGTGAGGCAGGGGTAAAGCAAGGATGCTAAATCTAGGCTTATTGGAGATGTCAAGAGATGTTTCCAGAGAAGATGATTTCTTTGCTGAATTGAATAGCAGGAGGAAGACAGGTGGAGGCGGGGAGAGATGCTTCTTCCTGGAGTAAAAGTAGAATGGCACACACAGAGAATGAAGAGAGAATGGCCTTTTGGGAGAGTCACAAGTTCAGCAGGACTGGATGAAAGATGAAGTTGGAAAGATCAGGCGGACGAGATCATGTATTTGATGCTAAGGCATTTGGATGCTACCACGAAAGCATGATGATCTCCTGAACATGTATGAGCAAAGAAGTGGCATGTTCAAGTATGAACTCTTTAAAAGGGCACTCTGAAAGAATGAAGAGATAAGGGACACTGTCCAGTTAATATTTTGGCTAGGTTTTCCCCCTAAAAGAGTTCTCAATCTATGAGGAAATGTCAATTGACTATCCAAAAACCAGAATTCAAGACACAATATTTTCCACCATTTTATACCTTTCATTGTTTTATACCTTATATCTTTTTCAAGATGTGAAAAAAAATTAGTTCTATTATAATAAGCAATACTTTAGCTATGTTAGATTAAAAATCTAGACTTAGCATTTTAAAAGAAGAGACTAATATTTGTGATGACTTCATATCAACCTATTACACAAGTTAAAATATTTGCACTCAGTTTTTTGAAGCTGGCTCTATGGAAAGTGTCACAGATACAGTTTAAAAATTTTTTAGTATGTGCATACAAGTGCTCTGAGTCATTAGTTTAAGGAACTCTTGAAAAAAATAGAAGACAATAAATTTAAGAATTTTATGTTTTGTGCCAATGCTTTAAGTCATAGAAGAGTTTTACAAAGATTCACCAGATTGTTAACTCTAATTAAAGCTTTTCTTGACACACAAGAAATACTAGCTTATTATCCAATAATCAGTGTCAAACCTGGTATAATAATGTTTTTTCTCACACCAGTATCACAGTGCATATGAGTGAGCTAACTCTTACATGTCAAGGAAAGCAAGAGTTTATTACAAAACTAGCTGGAATAAAGTGAGAGAATTTATGTTGAAATTGAAACTTTCAAAATATAAATAATTATTTTATACATTTTCCTAACACAACTCAATGTCCAGAAGATTTTAACTGTAATTCCCAGCATTTTATAAATTGTCTACAATGAAACTACAAGCCAAAGTTGAAGAATATCTTGCTGTTGTTAAACATTTTAGAGTTGCTTTTCAATTTGTGCAATATCTCTGTGAATCCTGTGTTAATAATACTAGGTTGAAACGAGAAAAATACTTCAGTAAATTTTTGCCTCAAAGTAAATCAGTTCTTCTAAAAGAAATACACAAATTTTGTCAAGGAGTATGTGGCTATTAAAAGCAAATGACTTTTGATACTTCAGTTACTGAAAAACCTTTAAGTGGGTATGGAAGACTTGGGTATATGAATCTACTTTTCAACCGTAAATTTTATGCCTCTTACTATGGACCAGTACTTAGGATGTATTCCAGTACTGAAGCTGTGCTTAAGTGTAAAGTACAAACCAGATTTTGGAGACTTACCACAATAAGAAGAAGAAATGTAACATACCTCATTAAAACTTTTTAATTGATGACATTACACTGAAATATTAAATATTTCATATATTCTGTATTAAATAAAATTATTTACATCAAATCATGTAAATTAAATACATTATTAAAGTAATTTCATGTGTTGCTTTTTGTTTTCTAAATGTAGCCACTAGAATATTTACACTTACACATGGGGCTTGCATTAAACTTCTATTAGACAATACTGAACCAGAGCTAGGAGCAATGTCTATACTGGGAGTCCATTAGGGAATCATGACTATGCAGGAGGGGGTAGAGTCCTGGAGGAAGATCTAGGCATTCTGACAAAGGAAGGTATAAAAAAAGAAATGAAATGAAGAGATTAATGCATATTTAAAGGACAGATGGAAAAGAGGGGTAGCAAAGGAGATCAAGAAGGCTGCATTCTGGGGTGGTGCCTATGGCTCAGTGGGTAGGACACCGGCCCCATATACTGAGGGTGGCGAGTTCAAACCTGGCCCTGGCCAAACTATAACAACAATAAAAAAAAAAAACTAGCTGGGCATTGTGGCGGGCACCTATAGTACCAGCTACTCGGGAGGCTGAGGCAAGAGAATCGCCTAAGCCCAGGAGTTGGAGATTGCTATGAGCTGTGACACCACAGCACTCTACCTAGGGTGATAAAGTGAGACTCTATCTTTTAAGAAAAAATTTTAAAAAAAGAAAAAGGCGGCTGCATTCCATCATAGGAATTAGGAAAATAGACTTTTAAAAGCTAAGAAAGTTGAAGGAGAGGCCTAAATAATTCTAATAGACCTAATCTCTATCAAGAACTTCCTGCTATCAAGGTACTTTGTTAAGCAGAGTCTATAGATGAATTTCAGGAAATCTGACCTCAGAGGGTACACTCTTAATTACAAAATATGTAATATAAAAAAAACCCTAGGAAATAAATTAGTTAAATAAATGTAGGCAGAGTTACAACAATTATTGATTAGAAATATTTATTCATTAGTACAACGGTTAGGTAAGTATAACAACATATCTTTAGAAATATTAAGTTATCTACTTTATATTAAATGACTTTGGTGACTATGGTCTATTCTAGACTCAATTAAAAAAACAAATTATAAACTGGTTTCCTTTACTTTAAATTTTAGATTGATGTGTGGGTATACACTGGTTGGTTACCTAGGCTGCTTTTCTCAATGTCTGAGTTGCAGGCATCCTTCACCTGAGCGAGTGCAGTATACCAGTGAAATGGACCTACTGGTGGGAATTCATCCATGCCCTTCCCCACTTCCCCCTATTTGAGTTTCACTGAGGTATGTAGGTGCTAACCTATAGTTCTGATTTTGTACCAAGTACATGTGTTTGTATTTCCATTCTTATAATAGTTCACTTAGGAGTGAACTTAGTCTCTAACTCCATCCAAAGAGTTACAAAAGATACAAATCCCCATCGTAATATGGCTAAATAATATTCCATGGTATACATATACTATATTTTGTTAATCTGTTCATGTACTGAAGGGCGCTTGGGTTGTTTTCACGTTTTTACAATTTGTGAATTGTGCTGCTGTGAACTGTCAAGTCCAAATGTCTTTGTGATAAAATGTCTTTTTTCTCTTAATTTTTAAATCAAATCATAACTGCGTACATTAATGCATTTATGAGGTACAATGTGCTGATTCTATATACAATTTGGAATGCTTACATACCTCGCAGTGGGATTACAGTAGGATCGAATGGTAAATCTACTTTTAGTTCTTTGAGGACTCTCCATTCTACTTTCCGTGAAGGCTGTACCAGTTTGCAGTCTCACCAACCGTGGCTGTGTGCTCCTTTCTCTCCACAATCACGCCAGCTGTTAATCTAAATTGCTGTCTACCTCTTCTAAATTATTTTTGCACATGGAATCTTTCACTGAACCACCTTCATCACAATCAGTGGAGAGCCATTTATAAAAGACCCACTGAATCAGAATCTCTGAGGGGAGAATGTCTGGAACTAGTTTTATTTTTCAAACCTCCCTGGCTCATTCTGATATCAGTCCAGATTCAAATTTTACTGTTTTTATTCACATAATCCTGCCCTTATTTTTACAGCATGCCAAATTGTTCTCTGTATTAGGTTAAATATTTATTGTTTCTCCCAAGAAACAGGTTCCTCAAAGGCAGAAATATGCCTACCCATGACACCAAAGAAAGCTAACAGCTTCTCAATAAAGAATGAATTGAATTGAAAGCTCCTTTTTAGTTGTAATATGTTTTATAATGTTTTGGAAAAGAACTAATTTAAAACCAACCTTTGAGGAAAGCCAGAATATACTCATAACATTGTCAAAAAGTCCTTCATTGTAAGCGTAGACCACTTATATTAAAGGGAGCTTGAACACCCAGAAAGTGTCCACCTGCATTTAATTTACCCACATTTTAAATCATTAGTTAGGAAGATTTCTTTCAATATATTTTAACAAAAATAGCCACTGTCTGGAATAACTAAACGTTATTTCCTCAAAATGAGAAACGTATTTAGTATATTAAGCTTAAAAAAAAGGAAAAGTACAAATTCTTTGGAAAATACACAGATATATATGATGTAAAAATAGTCCCAAATCTACTTAAGTACTGAGCCTGGAAGCTTATTTTAATCATTTCTCAGTAAGCGAACATATCGATCTGGTTTTACAAAGTCTAAACAAATTTTCTAAGCCTGTAGGACGTTCACAATCTTTTCTACCTTTACCAGGGTAAAGGGACCATGGAAAAATTAAAGTAGCCTGAAGAAGTTTCATATAAGAGCAATAATATCATTTATTACACTCCCACTTGCATACAACTTGTCTTGCCTCATACCAGTAAATGTATGTGAACTTGGCATAGAGATCGTCACTTTCTCCTTTATTAAATGTAAAATATGTGCTTGTGGCTTGGTGCCTGTAGCTCAAGCAGCTAAGGTGCCAGCCACATACACTGGAGCTGGCAGGTTCGAATCCAGCCCGGGCCTGCCAAACAACGACGATGACTACAATCAAAAAATAGCTGGGTATTGGGGCCCATAGTCCCAGCTACTTGGGAGGCTGAGGCAAGAGAATCACTTAAGCCCAGGAGTTGGAGGTTGCTGTGAGCTGTGATGCCACAGTACTCTTCTCAGGGCAAGCTCTGAACCTCAAGCTCTGTCTCAAAAAAATAAATAAATAAAATATGTGTTGACTAGAGAGGCCCTAATTTGTCATCCTTCCAAGTATTTATGTAGTGACAGATCTCCAAGTCTACCTTTCCTGCTACTCCTTTGACATTAAACTATATTGAACCAGTGACTCTACATTGCTTGAATAGTTTTATCTATAGATTTTGTTGGTCAGCTCATGATTCTCTGCCTCTCCCAGGACCCTAGACTGTTCCCACCCCACCTTGCACCTTGCCCAGTTTCTTGGTTCCTTTGAATCTGAGGAACACACACAATCCTACCCTTATTTTTATAACATGTCTAGCCACCACATAAAATTGCCAAATGGCTTAAACCGGGGAGTTTTGGTTTCTGAGAATGAAAGACAACAAAAATGGTCACACAGAAGTGGGCAATGGAGAAAAGACAGGATAAACCACACTTTTAACAGAAGTGTAAAGGATATCCCAGTTTCTTCCAGGGGTTAATAAGATGACCAGGTCAGATGAGCATGGGTGTGTAGAGGAGGATGCACCGGGGGTGGGCCCCTGCTACTTATCAGAGGACACTGAATTGGAGAGTGGGGAAGGGAGGCTGGAGTGGTTCTGCACCCACAGAGAGAACCATGCAGACCCTTCCTAGTAGGATCTTGATTTAGTTCCCCAGCTGAAACCTACGAGATCATACATAGAGTCTGGACAGAACTTTACGCCGTGAGGAACTCGTTTTTTATCCTAACACAGAGCTGTTAACAGGTTTGGATATTCCTAGATTAATCCTAGGTGAACATTCATTTTTAGTTAAACATCCTACCCTACAGAAAAAATTCACTTCAGAAGAAAATAGGGAAGTTCACTTTGGTTTACACAAACATTTAATTACTTACTAAATCATTTATCTTTCCCTAAGTGTTGGCGGAAGTTCAGCTTAATATGAAATTTCTACCAGTAACTTAAAAACTTTTGTCATCAGTGCAATGGTTAGAGGTCAAACTTACAATGGCATGTTAAAATTAAAGTACAATTATCACGGGACACCACACTCTGCAGGTGGATTTTAGGGGTCACTCCAAAGTGGACCATGAGCATTGACAATGGATAAATAAACTTGACTCTTAATTCTGAGTATCTATTAATTTGTTAATAATCCTAAGGAAGATGGCAACATCACCCTCTATATTACAAGCATACAGAAAGAACAACAAGTTCATATTTCAATGAATTCTAGATCTCACTCAGAATAATGACACGTCTGTAATCTTTATTCACAGACTTAATGTCACTGAGATCCATGAAATCACAGAAACTTATGTCCTTTGTAAAACTTGATCAAGTTCAAGTAACTGGACTGAATTGGAAATTGATCTTAAGATACATCATAGTTTAAGGAGTATGCCAAATGTTCTCAAAATGAATCAACTTATCCAAAACCACAGATACAATGTAAAATGTTACATAGGTAAGTTAACATGAAGATTGCACTTTGCTTTTGAAAAAGAAAGCCAACAAAAGCAAGCCAAGAGAATGTAGGAATTATGATAGACTCTCACTAAAGCCACTATTTTTTTCAAAAGTTTGTTGTTTCCAACAAAAGATTAAGGAAAGCATTTGTACTCCCTTAGTATTTTGAAATAAAAACATTTAAAAAGAAATGGCATGCTTTCACTTGATTTGAAGAGGCCAAACTCATTTACAACTCTAAAACTATCAATTCTAATTGGTAGCAATTTTTTACTAGGAAAGTACTGATAAGTGAGAATCTACTTAATTTCATTAGTCAAATCTTTTCTGAGAGCAGTTAAGTGAGATAAAAATGGAAACTTTCAAAATTTCAAACATAATGCGCTTTCTTAATATTGCATGGGTAAATAAATGTTCTTAGGGGTGTCAAAATGGCTCATAAATGTGCATTTATTTTTCTTTTTCCAGATTCCTTTTAATGTTTGTGGCAGTGCATTCTAAAAGTTATTTGTCCTCAAAATTATCTCACCAATGGGATCTTCCTAGATTACTTGTTTTGGCAGAATACAAAGATTGAGATCAGTAATGAAATGCTTTAGTGACATTCTAAGTGTTTCCTTAGCTGGGCATTTTCCTACATGCTGGAGTTCTATTAAGTAACCTGAAGACTATGTATTTCACTAAGATTTCATAGACTATTTAAGGAGGACAGGAATGGATTTTTTAAATTGGCAAGCTAATATTTTGAGGATAAAAGAAACCTAAAGCACTGTTTTTAGAAGGTACTTTAAAATGTGTTTGAAGACATACATTGCTTGTAGATCTTCCTTTCTATTCAGCCATGCTATTCTTGATTTACTAAGCTCCATCAGCCAGCGTGAAAAAGAAACCGCAAGGGCCTTGAATGACTACAAGAGCTTTGTACTAATTCAGATCTGATAAAGACAATTATGCAAACAAGTAGTGGCGGTGAATGATTATTCATGAAAAGACACAATCCATATCAAGACAAGCAATTCACATCACAAGGGCAAAGTGAGCCTAACATGACAACAGCAAGTTCAGTACTGAAATTTTCAAAGGAGTAACATGCTCCTTGGTCTCTTTAAACAAGCTTACTACTTTTTTCTCTATAATGAAAGTAGAAAAGGTGCATACAGACACATTTTTGAGTAAATGATGAAAAGAACTTATGTTAAACACGCTTGTGAGTTGGTGCTGATTCTAGAGTCACAAGAATTGGAGGTCTTTTCCTAAAAAAATGTTTATTTGGGGGAAACAGATGGAAATTTTTCCACTCAATGTGAACTAGTCTGACCGTCACTGTGGTATAAGAATCATTTATTGCTCCCTTCCCAAACTTTTAAGCGCAATTCATGTATTGCTTGTCATGAGGTAGTTACCCTGTGATATTTGCTAAATATATTTTATCTATTATCTATAATTTTTTAGAGCATCTCACAGATTATAATGGATAATTTATCCTTTTGACACTGAAGCAAGAGAGCACCGGCTGAGCTCTGCAGACAGGAATGGAAGTTGAAACATCTCTGTGAACTAAAATAGGAAGCAAACACTTCCAAGTCCATATTATCCTCTATGATTTCATTTGTATCTTGGTGCTCAAAGTAATACTTTTCTTAATAACATTTTAATAGCTTCAAGTCCAAGGGTGACCAACCTGTGGCCTCTGGGCCACCAGCAGATTATTTTAGGCCTGTTTTGCTTATCTGTGGTGTCGTATATCTCAAAAAGTATGCATGGATGTTTTCTTTTGCTCACTGGCTTTCATTGGTGTTTGTGTATTTAACATGTGGCCCAAGACAACTCTTATTCCTCCAGTGTGCGGCAGAAAAGAAAACAGGTTGAACCCGTCTGGAATTATTGAGCTTTTTAAAATAAATATTAGAAACATGAATCACTGCACGGTATCGCCATATTAAATTGAAGCCTAAATCCTTCCCATCAGCGATTTAATTTTTCCAGGACACAAATCACATCTAAGAGTGAAGAAAAGTTCATTTCTTAAAAAGCATTTCTGTGTTTATGCGCTTTCAAAAGTTGAGTCCGCTGGAATCTCATAGATCACAGCAGCCTGGAAAAGTCATATCAGAAAGAATGAGGCCGTGTTTACTCCCCGGGAAGGTTATTCTCTGTACAAATGTGTTTTTTTCTTTCAACTGAATTATTTTGGAAATAAACTTGTAAGTTATCAAGTGACTCCAAACTATAGTAGTACTAATAAATTTCAGTCTACTTGTTGAACAAATTAGTACAAAGGATGGGATTTCAACATGCTGGGCAGAAAAAGGCAAGGATAGCTAAAAATGAATGACTATATAATAATAATTATGTATGTAATATATATACATTATATGTGATATATACACATTATATATAATGTACATGTACACATTATAATGTATACATTATCCATAACGTGCATACATATACATTATATATTATGTGTATATATACTGACAAGCAATTCTTACAAGTATTCTGTTGCAGGAACTATAACTACTGAATCACTTTGGAATTCAAAGGCCCTAGGTAGTTTTGCCTCAGGTATCTCTTTGCCTAATTTGAAATTCAAATGTATTAAACTTCCAAAGCTAAATATGACAAATTAGACATGGTCTGTGAAGTTAGCATTTAATGAGCTATGAACCTAGACTTTCATCTCCCCAGGAATAATTTCTTTATTACTTTTTGTATTTTATTGCAATAAAGCACCATTTGACCTTCAAGTATGATAATTAAGCTTCTAAAAATGTTATAAATTTGGAGTGAAAATAGTTCTCCCTGTGTTCAGGAATATACTTATGATCGGGGTAAGAAATTACTTAATATTTAAAGACAGCTAAATTATACACAGAACCAGCAATACTAGGAATTATTTTTCTCTTCCCTCTCTCTTATTTTCCACCTTGATTTGATTTGTGTCTCATAACGACTTAGCATCTTTCATATTTTAAAAGACATGGAAAAGAAGCAAAGCAAAGCGTATGTTTGTAACTATGACTGGGGGATAGAGCGCTCTCTCACATAAGATTTACTCTACCACACACTTCAATTAGGGGACATTAAGCAGTGGAACTTCTGCCTCATCATCCTGCCATGCCCGTGTCCTCACCTTTCTAGGGGGATACCCATACATTTTTCCAAACTGCGCCTGTGATATGAATAAAAGTTTTTTGTTGGGAGCCACTGTGCCTGGCTATTTTTTTCTATTTTTAGTAGAGACAGGGTCTCACTCTTACTCAGTCTAGTCTCAAACTTCTGACCTCAAGCAATCCACCTGCCTTGGCCTTCCAGAGTGCTAGGATTACAGACATGAGCTACCACGCCCAGCCAGTTGAAGAGTGCTTAATAGTTATTTTAGGTATGAAGACTTGATAGAATTTTTTTCGTGTGAGTTCTTTAAAAAGAAGACACCAAGCAATGCAGTCAATGTCTCTCAAACGTCTACCCAGCTGGGAGTTTGTAGGGCCTCTCTTAATAAAGCCCATCAATGAAAAAGGAATGCGTAACGCCTAAGCACAGATGGAAAAACATTCTGGGATGGTGGGAGGTACATATTAGCTGTTGAGTAAAGAAATAATAGTGATTAAACAATTTGGGATTATATGATCCATTCACATCCTTAACTAATATTTGAATGCCTGTTAAGTGTCAGCCACTGTGACAGGTTCTGGGAATAAAAAAACCACCCAGGCTCTGCCGGATTAAGGAGCCCAAAGTGCAATAGAAATCAATGCCTTGGTGGGATCACGCCTATGGTTCATCCTATAAGGGTACATGTGAATCTCTCTAAATGTAGAATATAAATGCCTTAACATAATAACTAAGAAAAAGACATGAAGGCTATATTAACCACTTGGATGAAAGTATTTCAAATTGTATTTAGAAACAGTACACTGTACCCCATGATAGAATTAATGTACATTGCTATGATTTAATAAAAAAAAAAAAAAGAAAGAAAGAAATCAATGCCTTGGCCAGGAGCAGTGGCTCACGCCTATAATCCTAGCACTCTGGGAGGCTAAGGCAGGTAGATTACTGAAGTTTAGGAGTTCAAGACCAGCCTGAGCAAGAGTGAAATCTTGTCTCTAAGAAAATACCTGGGTGTTGTGGCAGGTGCTTGTAATCCCAGCTACTCTAGAAGCTAAGGCAAGATAATCAATCCTTGAGCCCAAGAGTCTGAGGTTGCTGTGAGATATGATGCCATGGCACTCTACCACTCTACCAGGGCAACAGAGTGAGACATTCTCAAAAAATATATAAATAAATAAATAAAGGAAGGAAGGAAGGAAGATGGAAAGATGCATTACAATGCAATTCTGTGAACTAGATTCAGTTATCAAGGGGAGAAAGGCCCTGCTCAGGAAGATGAACCACTCTTGGCTGTGCCTAGAGGGATCATGTTGGGGTCACCAAAGTGTACCCAGCTGCTATGAAAACTATTGGGAATTTTGGCTTCCGTTTTTTATTTTATGGTAGGTTGTATAGACTGACTATTTACATCATTGTTTTGAGGGACTAATGAAGGCTTATTGTAACATATAATATTAGTAAAACCATGGAATTATAAGAAAATACTACATCAAAAATAAAGATAATATTTTGCTGACTGCAAATCTTTGTGGGAAATTTTGTGATAACTTGAGAATTACACTTGTTTGAATCAAAAAAAAAATAAAAGAAAGAAAGGGAGAGGAATTGGCATCCACGAGCTACAAAGATACAGGCAGGATGGCACCTTTGATAAAGGAAATGCTTATTACTGCTGACATAGAGAATTGGGGGTTAGGTGAGGGTGGGGAGTTTGGAGAGAGCCTAAACACAGAGATGAGCTTGGAGAGACGGGTGAGGGCCTTACAAACCAAGCTAAACTGGGGCAGTTACGAAGTTTGAGGCTGGGAGGAACAAAACAAGGTTTGTGTCTCAGAGCATTTGCTAGAAGTATAGAAGGCCTGGACCAAGTGTCTGGAGGTTTTTGTGCCTGGAAAGGAAAGAGCTGGTGTAAGAGATAATAGGAAGATTGGGTGAATTGGTCTTAGATACATCGGGTACAGGTATGGATGACAAAAAGGAATGAGCAAAAAAATACATTATCTAGGTTGTTAGTCGGTGACTCTATTGATTACGAAGCCACCGACTGGAACTGCAATAAAGGAGTACAGATACAGGGGAGGGTGAAATTCACTGTAGAATATGGTGAGCTCAGTTTGATGGAAGTGTCTCGGGTTGTGTGTGAAAACACCACACTGTACCCCAGAAGTGCATTAATGTACACAGTTACCATTCAATAAAAAATTAAAAAAAAAAAGGAATATGGTAAGCTCAAGGTTCCTAAGTGAAACCCTACTGTGGTGTCTGGTAATGGTAACGACAGCGAGTGTGTGCGGAGTGCCCATGTGCTAGCCCCATGCTGTTTACGTCATTATGAGATTTCATCTTCACAACTTCACTATGCTCCTTCTGGGCACAGAATATTGTGCCAGGCTCTTGGGAATGGTACAAGATGGACAAAAAGGTCAGTAACATAATTTTCCCTATTTTACAAATGAACAAATTGGGACTCTGAAAGATTACATAGCTACACAGTGTCAGGGCAGAAATTCAAACCCAGGCTATAGAGCTCCAAACTTCACGCTCTCAACCACTCTGCCTTACTGACTCTCTGCAAAAGCCCCAAGGAAATGGAGAGTTAAGGAGATGAAAATCACAGGTGTGAGAGTCCCAGGGATGGTGTAAAAGTATGACAGGAAGCCCAAGGACAGATTCACTGCCAGTCCCAGAATGTACGATGTGGGAAGAAGATGAGCTCATTCAGGAACTGAGACAGGGCAGGAATGTCACAGAGTGAGGACCAGAGCTCCTCAGATTGGTGGACACCTTAGTAGATAACTGTGACCCTGAGGATGAGGGTGGTTGGTAGCAGAGGCCGGATGGCAGGGTGAGTGGGAAGACCTGGAGGTGCTGCACTGCTCTTTCAGGAAGCTGGAGAAGCCTGTATGAGGGGTGCACGCAGTCAAAAACAACACATGCACCCACAGCAGCAGTGGCTTTGGCAGGCTGAAGCACTGAAGAGGAGGCGGTCACTGAAAAACGGATAAAGTATGGGAAAGAGAGGGCAAAATTTTTGGAGCAAGTCCTCAGAATGGATGAGAGGAATGCCATTCCACTGAGTGTATGATTTTATGTAAATCTCTTTCAGTCTCTTCTGGGACTGTACTAGTCTATACAATAAGCTCTGTAAGAACAGGGTGTGAGCCTGCTGTCTATTGCAACACACCTCCCATGGGTCTGGTGCAAGGTTTCACATGTGTCCACTGGGGACATAGTACACTATGTGCTAATTAATATTAATGAATTAATTCCAACTCTTACAAACTCGACTGTGAAAGCCTGTACTGATACATGAATCAACTGACTTTCACATGTACATTAAAAATAAGGTTGGATCAGGAAGTGGGATGACATAATATTTCACAAGCCAAAATAAAGCTGTGATTTACTGATGGTTACAACAGACTTGATCCTCCTCCCTCTAATTGCACAGGTCCAAGGGCTATGTCCTTTCAAATACGGAGCATGGAGCAGATTGGCACAGCAGCCTGAGGAGAAAGCACTGCACAGGCATCCAAAGGGACTCAGTGCAATTCTTCCCAGGTATAAATTTTGGTGTTTTGACTTTAGACTAGATAAAGCTGTCAGGTAGGAAGGTATGTAGGCCTCAGAACTGAGAAGAAGGCTGTTTAAATCTATGTTCAATCACCTTGGAATAAACAGCACCAGTCCAAAACACCATTCTTTAGGAAATTAAGAGAGTAATCAGACTCGCCCAGGGCCAGTAGCAAGAAATTTTACTATGGACATGTGAGTCCGCTCTGTCATTCTCCTTAATCTGTCTGTCTTCAGGATCACTTTAGGAACACTTTTTGCCTGTCATAGCCCCAGGAGGGCTTTAGTCCCTTCCTCTGTTGGGTAGTTTGTGAGACCTTGAAGCAAGACTGGGGACTCCAGGATGTTTTTCCCTGAGCCTCTTAATTCAGTTCTCTTTATTTGTAAGTTACAAAGCCTGAGGATGTTGCCAACAGGAGTTGTAACAGCTACACTGAAAATGAAGCTACAACATAGCCACGGGGAACACAGATGTCTTTGCCTAGGAAATGCTCAACACTGGGCAAATTCGAGGGAAACATAATTTGTTATATTTCTTTTCCATACTTAAAGTAGATATGGTAAAACCCAACTTTGACTATTAAGAGGATCAAAAGACATCTAGTAATCTGTACAAGCTATTAAAGAGCCAAGGATAGCCAAGAGAAGATTTGGTTACATGTGATCTACAATTTATGTAATATTCAGGTATAAAAGTTACTCTTAAAGTGCTAAAAAACAACTAAGGAGGTTAAACATTCACGTTATGGCCTGACTTGTTAAACTTTCTCCTGCCTTCCTCTATCTCACAATTTAAGAAAAACCTTCACCAATCCTTAATGTAAATGATTTAAAATTTCTAGAGTTTGGGGTCTGAATGAAGTATATGCACTGCCTACCACCATGATGCAATGGCCCTTAGAGAACACACCCACCCTTTGTGCCACTCACTATTCTGAGGGTGATGAACAGCCAGAATTACCGCTGAGTGCAGCAGAAAGCAGCCAAGGTTTTCTGCACCAGCTGTAAGCCTGACCTCTTTCCTCCTGACATAAAACATTTGCCTTTGGTTATAGCCACTTCTATCAACCCAACAACAGAGAATTCCAGGGTGATTTATAAATGGCATGCACCCTTTGGGGGCACTACAGGGCATGACTGCTGTCGGGCCAGGCCACTAAGCCTGCCATCTGGCCTTGCTAAATAATCGATGTGTGCGTTTGCAGAAGGTATGCCAAGAAGCCCGCAGGCCAGTGAGTACACACACACACACACACACACCCCATTATTCTCCCTTCCTGTCCTTGACCATGATTTGTGCACACTGCTGGACCAGCAACCGCTATGCTGACACACATCACTTCTGCCTCAATCAAGTGGATTTATAAGACTTCCAAAGAGAATGCGTAGGCTCCTGGTTTTTCAGAGAATTTAGGCAGTAGTGATGATCTTGTTTATTAAGGTTGTGGTTCTTGAGGATTCTTTTTTTTAATTATAGAAAATTTTACTTTGATCTATGCATTTTTACATTAGAGTTTTTATTGTTTAATTTTTTAATTTAAGAATCTACTGGATACAATGGCAGCAACATTGGGCTGTGAATCCAGAGATATGGATTCTAGGCCTGCACTTACAAGTAGTATATATTATACCAAGTTAACTTGCTTGGCTTCTCTGCTAACCCACAGATCCATGACCATAGTATAAATTCAAATATTATTCCTCATCCTCGCTCTATCTATACCACACGTATATTAACATTTTCAGTGGTACTCTTGTGATTCAGAGAAATATACATTAAGTCTACAGCTCTCTTTAGATTGTTCAATAATAATTCCTGCAAAAAATCTGACCTCTAGTTCCTTTCAAGTTTTTAAAAAGTCTATCACTAAATTGCCTCTATTCCTTGCTCTGATCATCTCTAATACTAACTTCACAAAACACTACCATGCTTAACCTCAAAATCATGTAGTGGAATTTTGGACAATCCCCCAGATAGTCATTTAGCTAAATGCTTGATCAGATTCTTGGTCTCTGCTCTGATGGCATCTTCACAGTGAGGCCCACCTGAGTTTCCTGCCACCCTTTTGAACTTGCCATCTGCCTCTTCCTCCTCCACCCAATTGTGTGCTCTTACCTTGACAAATTGTTAGTTTTTACCTATAGCACTTGCTACCTACCACTCTCTCAGGCAGTGTTTTTCAATCTCTTTTTATCTCGTGGCACACTTGAACCTATAGTTAATCTTCTATTTTCTGTGGCACACTTAAATTATGGGGATCAAAAAAAATATATACTTACTATGCTTTGAATGTCTTTTGAAAATAATTTAATTAATGATCTTTAAAATTTTTCACAACACACCTAAGATCCTTGCATGGTGCCATAGCACACCAGTTGAAAATCACTGCTATAAAGTGATCCCGTACTTACTCATTTATTATGTCTCATATTTATTGTCTGTCTTCTCTCTGTGGAATGCAGGCTCCGTGGCAACAGGGATTTCATTGATTTATCCCCAGCCTGAGCCTAGGACAGAGCCTGGCCCGTGGTAGCACTCAATAATCCTGCTGAGTACTAAATGTGGAATAATTTCAGCTCTTTATTTTTCACTGCTAGTGAATGAACCTAAGCATCTTCCACTTCAAAACAGTTGAGAATATGCAGCCTAACGCTCCTTCACACCCACTGGCTGGGGATTAGAGATGAAAGCCTCTGGCTCCTTGTCTTCCCTGTGACATGTTGGCAGAACTCAGCTGGAGATAAGCTTATGCTTATTTAGAACTTCAGAATTCAAGGTAGAAATGTAAAAAAATCCCTAAATCTTGTCTGTGTTCCAAGAGTACTAAGGGAACTCACTAGAGTTCAAATGGAAATCCATGAACAATTTTTAGTTAGTTGTCAAGGCTAAAATCCTAAAGTAAATCACTGCCCCCTGAAATTTTGTCCTCAGCCTTGATTAAGAGAAAAGCAGCCTCTGACATCCAGGAACTGGCCTGGCAGTCCCAGTTGGGCCTTGGCGTTGTTTTGTTGAACATCAACAACTTCACAGATCACCAGCCTAGACGAGGATATTCTGTGCTGGCAAAAGATCAAGACAGAAACATGTCTATTTCTTAACCACATTTGAACACAGGTACAGCTTAACCCTGTCCAAGTCACAGATGTTCCCCTCTCCTGGTTAGGAGGTGTGAGAGAGGCTTCTGCTTCTTTACCGGTTACAGCTTTAGCCTCACATTAGTCTCTCCTTCCTACAGATGTATTTGAGATACCTAACCATAGAACTTGCAGACAGCATCCAGTCTGGAGCAAAGCCCTGCGTCCTTGAACCCTACTTCAAATGACCAAATACAGCCCAAATCTTGGAACAATTACTTGTGTGACATCCTCTTATGGAGATATCCCATGGTGCACCAACCCCAACCTGTTCAACTATAGGTGTGTTCCTGGTGGTATCTGGTCGCAGGGCACTGAAGCCTATGAGTGTGTGTGCTCAAAGAGAGGGAGATGGGAAGAGGGAGAGGGAGAGAGGATATCCATTCTTCCCTTGAGTCTGCTTCCCTCTCGGGTCACCATATTTCTTTCTTTCCCTTTAATCTTAAATTTTTTTTTTCAAAGCCCCAACTGCAAACTCTTCCTCACGTTTACTTCTCATTTCAGATCATCTGTCTTCCCTTGACTGAATGACTCCAAAGTTCCAGCAAGCTTTCAACACTACAAGGCTGCCTCAGGTGGTCTCCACCCTCATTTACAGCCAAATTGCCAGTGACCTTGTAAATGCAAAGCCCTCAGGCCCCTTTCCCTGCTTGTCCTCTATGGAAGCAGCTGGTCCTTCTGAACTCCTCTGTTGTGGTGAAAGTTCTTCCCCCAGCTTCCCAGAACTCTAAAGCTGCCTCTTCTCCCTGTCTTCCTGCCCCTGCTCAAATGCTCCCTATCTCCATTATCAACATAAGGGTGGCTCTGAAATCCTCCCTAGCCCCCGCATCTGTCCTCAGTGCCGGCATGCAGAGCCCTGTTTGTTATTATCTTCTCTTCTAAACACCTCTGACATCTCTTCATTTCTTCAAACAGATGAGTGAATGCTCATGTTTCTCTCTCTGTTCTGGGCACCAGCATCCACCAACCCCGTTTTCTTTCTCAAACATAAATTGTTTGTTCCTATCACTCACATGCTGCCACTGCCTGCAGGATGATGTCTATGCCCTGAGCATTTATGGCCTGCTCCTCTTCCGCTCTGGGCTTGCGGCTTCACTGCTGTAAATTGCTGGGTGGCTTTCTCTTTGCCACCTTTATCAGGCCATTATTTACTTGCTATGAACCACATATTGAGGGAGGCTTTAGAGATTCTGCAATAAAAAGCACTATCCCTACTCTCAAGGAGCTTCTAACTAACGGCAGAGAAGGCAGAGTGATCATGTTCTTATTACAATACGAGATAAACAGGTGTTGAATAAATGCTCAAGTCACTCATACTGGGCCTGTTTCCCCAGCTTCAAAATGTAGATAACATACATACTTTTTAATTTCCAGAGGTCTGATATAAAGATTAACTGAGTTAATGTTTGTAAAGGGCTTAGAGTGATTTCTGGCATAAAATAATGCCAAGAGTATTCCATTTATATTATTTTTGTGCCTTGAGCACTGGGTATAGAGGGTTCTGTCAATCACTTATCTGACCAGCTGGAGGGGGAGGGAGACAGGATCAGAGATGATTTTATCAGAGGAGGTAACACCTAAGCAGGATCTGAAAGCCTGAGCTAGACAGAACCAGTGAGGTAAAAGGGTGGTCCAGGCAAAGAAAACAGGGAGAGCACAGGATGCTGACCACACTGCGGTGACAGAGCCAGGGGCATCAGGGAATTTTAGGGGAAAATGAGAGGATGTTAAAAAATGAGGTGGGGGGGCTGCTGAAGCCAGACTGCAAAGGCCTTTTCTCGCATGCTGATAAGCAGTGTGGATTTTACACTGAAAATAAACTATGGCTTCCAACTGAGATATTGAAGGGTCCTAAGGAGGGAAATGAGAGAATCACATTTCCAGTTTACAAAGTCCATTACTCTGTACAGGCACCATGAAAATGAGGGCAGAATAACTACAAAGGAGGCTATGAAACAATTCCCAAAGGGGCCTGATCTAAGATGGGTCAGTGGGCCAGGAAGGAGGAGTTAAAGGAAATCTCTTCCCCAGCTCCCGGGGTGCCTTTCCTAATACCCCCCAGGCAAACTTGGCTACCTCTATGATCCACTGATCTGTCTCTTATACCCCAGCCTATGAGTGCCCCAAGATCAGGAACTGGGTCCTTTCACTTTCATATCATATTTAGTTAGCACAGCGAGCTGGATCCATGTTTTAGGATAAAGTTTTGCTATGAAAGTTTTGCAAGGAAAGGGATCAAGACCAAAGACTAAACGTATTTAGTGTATCTTCTGATCCTTTTACTTTTTCAATATATTTAGCCATCTATACAGTTGAGTAGTAACAGCAGTCCTCAAGGTCCACAAGTTTCTCTGTTTGAATAGTTTAATTAAAATCAGCAAGCCTACTGAGTATGTTAAAAAATGAAAGGCACTGTGCTATGGCACACGGTGCTTTAAATTTTTTTCTTCTACTCAATATATTAGATATTCCTCATCCAATATACAAAAACCATTACATGTGAAAATTATTTTATTTGAGGAGATAGTGCTTTAATTAAAAGTAGGGCCAAAATCAGCATATAGTTTATAGTACCAATTATTTTCCTTATTATTTCCTAACAGCAGGAAGTCACTCTTGTTAGTATTCTTTTCCACCTTATCTTAGATGAACTGGTGTGATTTCAGTGAATTAGGTACTGTTAAAAAGCTCAGTGTTTTTCTCCTGGTCCTCAGCTTTCCCGTATTTTTATCACCCACACCTCCCATCAAGTGAGTCATACTCACACAGGGGCCATTATTTTTTCTCACTGGTTGAAAATTTTCCCCCCACTGGTTTTTCTTGGCTTTTTATTTTCATTTTAAATGAACTCAATGCCAACAATTCATTAACAATAGAAAAGACTTAAAAATTCAAGGCTTAAAAGAAATCCGTTTTTAAATAATAAATGTTAATAAAATTAGACATTTTTTTCTGACACCATGAATTTTTCAGGATAGTAATTTTCACTGCGATATGGTAGTCTATATTTTCAGTGCTATGTTTTCATAGTCTAGAAAAAGATTTACATTATGATAGAATTTTTGAGCCTGTCTACAAAGGCACATTTTAATATCTGCAATCTTGAAAGCAACGGAATAAAAATCTGTTTAACTCAAGAATACTGATAATATGTTTGAAATTATACTTAGAATGGAATTTTCTGGTTTAAGAATTATGTATGTAAACATTCAGAAGTTTGCCACTAATAAACATTAAACATCACATTACATAGATAAAGGAATACTATGAATTGTACTACTAATAAATGGTACTTTCTTAGGCCGTTTAAAAACCAATATACTTTTTCCTGTTTCTCTCTCTCTTAAGCCCGTTATATTTTCTTCAGCAACAAGAGACTTGAACTTGCCTTTAAATTCAATAATGTAATTCTTAAATTAACAAATTTCCTCCAAATATTCCAAACAAAAATTAATGATATACCTATGATGACCAATAATGCAAGACATTTATAAAGACTGACATCAAATATTTTCATCATCAAGATGCTTAAATCAAGGAATGTGTGTGTGGCCAAGACAAACTTGTATTCAATCTATCAACATTTTCGGAAGGCTGCTATATGCCAAGTACTAAGTCAGCTTCTGGGGAAGCAAAGATCCTTGAAGCACAGTCTGCATACTTGAGAAGCTCAGTCTCTCCACTGTGGAGACACAAACTTGGATGGAAACTCAAGGGGTAGTTGGAACAAACTTGCCTGGGAGTTTGGATCCTGGTTTTTACCTTTTCATTGAGGTGTGTCTATGTGTGTGAGTAAGAGTCTTGCATGGTTAAAACACTGGGTAAGCATATACTAGCCAAAACCCAGAAATCACTTCAAGTTTCTTTTTTTTAGACAGAGTCTTACTTTGTCACCCTCTGTAGAGTGCTGTACTGTCACAGCTCACAGCAACCTCAAACTCTTGGGCTTAAGAGGTTTTCTTGCCTCAGTCCCCCAAGTAGCTGGGACTACAGGCACCCACAACAATGACCAGCTATTTTTAGAGACGGTCTCGCTCTGGCTCAGGCTGGTCTCGAACTTGTGAACTCATGCAACCCACCTGCCTCAGCCTCTCAGAATACTGGAATTACAGGCGTGAGCCACTGTGCCCAGCCTCCACTTCAGGTTTCTTAATCTATCATCATACATATCTAATATTATGCAAATTTAATTGAAATACATAAATATCTACACACTAGTGTAAAATTAATAGTGTACATAGTTGAAATAAGACCACAGATTCTATATACATGATCACCTGTATAGAACATGAAATTCTATTAAAATATTAAAAACAATAATCAGAAGCATTTCAATAAAGTTGACAAAAACATTAAGTGGTAAATTAAGCAGATGCATTTTTATAGACTTCTAAAATTACTATTAATATTTATATTTCCAGTATAACCAAAGGTAATTTGTTAGAAAAAAATATGAAAATAAGATAAATTATTTTGGTTTGAGTTGCTCACATTTAGTATTTTCAGAGATCTATGCATAGACCTTTATCAATAATTATAAAATAAATAAGTATTAGGATATGAAGAGGTCAATACTTCAATTTTAAAGTATCATGATCACATAACAGTAATGAAATGCTTCCTTTCTACATAGAACATACGACCCGCCATGACAAATTTGGACATAGTCAACACAAACAAATCCAAAATGACTCTTACCTCCTTGTTCACACAACTGCTGGGCTAAAGCATCTTTGAAAATAACCTGGCCTCGGTGTGTTGCTGTAGCCCTGGAAATAAAGAGCAAAATGTTAATGCAAATCTTGTAATATGTTTAGTGATAATGTGTTTGTTAAACTTTAAAAAAATCCCTTATTCGTGAACTTTATTGTGTAGGTATGATTTTTAAAAATGAGTGCATGTGAACAGTGATATAAACGGACAATAGGGTGAAAGCTCAAGGCCCCTGGGTTGAGAACTGTCTTCTGGTTTTATATTTTGAAGATATTGTAACATTTGTGGGTGTATTCCGAAAACAGCAGATGCAAATAAAACCTCAATAGAAGGGCAAGTTTGGAAAGGATAAAGGATGCTTATTAAAATTTCTTCCTCGGGAGGCCTGGATATGAAATGTTTTGTAAAGCACTATTGATATGAGCACTGGAAAAAGACACTCTGAAGGTACTTTTCTCTGAAATCAGTAGTCACCCATAGCACACAGAGGGCTGAGACAGAGAATTACATTTTTAAAAAGTATTTTCAAGAAAAGAGGGCTGGCTATTCAAAGCTTTCATAATAACAAAATTTGCCAAATAAAATACACCCGTATGACGGCAATTCACCATTTGACGGAGATGTGCATCTTTACCTCTTTTAATCAGAGCTGTGCACATGGATGGGTGAAAAAAAGTCACATCCTTGTAGCAGGTGTGTTCTTCAATGGCTATAATAGGAAATGTCTTATTAAAGGAAGAATTATTTGTGCTGTAGACACGAAGTGTTTTCCCTTAAAAAGAAATTTTCTGGCACAAAATGCATTATTTAAACAAATTTAAAGCAGAAAAATCTTGTCTCTTTAAGAAACTCGGTGTTAGGAAGTAATACAAAATCTCTTTAATAACAAAAAAGTTAATGTTAAATTTTAACTTTAGTTTTAGCCCAAACTACCCTAGGTCAGAAATAATTTGATTCGGGCATCGTCTACCGAAGATGCATGCTAAACAGGCGCAGTGCTAGCTCGCCAGAGGCCTCGGTATGTCCTCTCAGTATGTGCTCCCTCCTGTATTTCCCTTTGCTGGGCTCCACAGAGCTTCCCGGCTCCCAGGGTTCTTTTATCTGGGCCCAAGTGGATGAAACTTCCCCCTCTCTGCTGTACATCCTGATGGAATTGTTACTCCCCCCTAGTGTTAGTCCCCCAGGACTCAACTCCAAAAGCAATCTGATAAACCAATCCATGCCAAAGTGTTAATAGATGATGCTGCTCCATGCTAACATATTTTAGCAGTGAAACTGTGAAAATATTATGCACTAACACACACACACACATACACACACGGGCATAATAGTGAAAGCTTTTTTTTTTTTTCCAAAGTGGATATGTTGACAATATTTATTTTACTTTTTGATGTATGGTTTTTTAAATTAGAGCATAACTGTGTGCATTACTGCATTTATGGGGTACAATGTGCTGATTTTATATACAATTTGCAATGTTTACATCAAACTAATCAATATATCATTCACCTCACTTATTTAATTGTTGTGTTTAGACATATATACTCTACTATTAATATGTTTGACAAGTATGCTTGCAATACACACAGTAGGTGAGGTCCCACCGATTACCCTCCCTCCATCCGTCCCGCTAGTGAAAGCTTTGAATAGTGGAAGGGAGTGCAATTGGAGAGAAAGATTATCAGGTGGCTTTCAACTCACCCCACATATGAAGCCTATAAGGGAAGTCAGCCCTTGATGCATGTTAATCATTATTGAAATAACACATAAACAGATGCCAGCATTGTCTCTATTCATATATGTTTATAGGTTTTCCTTTGCTTTCAGCAAGCTGAAAACAAGGAGGACTAAACACAGGGCCAGTCTAAGCCACAAGCATGACCTGCAGACTCACTAATCAGTGTGGGTTTTATGTAACATGTAACTTAATCTACCCAAATACTTTGCTAAAATCAATCAAGCCAAGAGTATCTGAGTTCACATACACGTCTAACAGCAACACGGTGATCATAAATGTAGAATTTTAATCTGACACCTGCTTTGGAAGGGACATACTTTCTGAAACCACTAACTACCAAGAAAGTACCACAACATACAGTTAAATAATAGTTCAATTTGTTTGTTTTCTGGTGGTTAAGTAATAAATTTTTGGTGGTCCACAAGTGTCATTATCATTGTGCCAGCCTATGCTCCCACAAATGTGATGAGTCAAATTATCAAACTAAGATTCACGTAACAGAGATTTCCCTTTCCTCTGGATGTTAGAGAGACTTAAATTTCTTGAGCACTGAACAGTGCCTTGTGAATTCCCACCCTGATTTTCCCTATCACTCAGCTTCCTCAGAGTTAGTATTTGTCGCTTTCATTTATATTCTTACTTTGGTGCAATAAGGAAATTCTGCATATCTGTTCTTTAGATACTTCACTTAGGATAATGGTCTTCAGTTCCATTCAAATCGTTGCAAAAGACCTTAAGCCATCCTTTTTCATGGCTGAGTAGTATTCCATGTATATGCATAACACATTTTGTTAATCCACTCATGAATTGATGGGCACCTGTGTTGATTCCTAAGCGAAGTATCTAAAGACTGGAAAAATAAACACCACATGTACTCACTACTAAATAGGAATTTGATTTGAGCACACGTGTGCAGAGAGAGTAAAATTCAACAGAAATCAAGCAGGGAGGAGGAGAAAGAAGGAGATGGGCAAAACCCTACCTATCAGTATAATGTACACTATCTGGGTGATAGGGACACTTATAACCATGACTCTAGCCACATTCAAGTGATCTGTGTACCCAAACATACTTGTACCCCTATAATACTTTGAAACAAACAAAAAAAAATCTAAAAAAGAAATTCTACAAATTTCTGAGGAATAATAGTAAATGGCAACAGAGTAACTGAAACTGAAGATCATCTAATCAAAATTTATTTAGCAGTGGTACTCATTCACCAAATAAATATGAAACCGCAAAGTAGATAACACAGGAGCCCTGGCTTTTGAAGTTATGGGGTTCCCTTTCCTTAGTCAGCACGCTCCCACTGCCCCTTCCCCAAATCTGCCTGGGGCACTACTTTGGAACTCTCAGGCTTGGAGGAAGCAGAGTTTGAAAACCACTGAACTAAATCAGTCTGACTCTTACAATATATGGGTCAAGGTCCTTAGGGCCCACAGAGGAGAGTAAGCAGCTGAAGGTCATTCACACAGCCTGTGAGCAGCAGATAGGACCTGATTCCAGGTCTTTGACTCTGAGTCTTGGATCCTCTGCACTGCATCAGTAGTTTTCCAAATGTGCTCCACAGTGGTGGCTTAAGGTTACCTGGGAGCCAAGAGAGGGTAGGGAGAGGGAGTTTCAGGTGCCACTCAGTTCTACTGGGCACCTGGGCTTTATATGCGCTAAGTATTTAGTTTTGTTTGAAGAAAGGAGTCAGCAGGTAAAAGCCGGCTGGAGAAGCACTGCACACCCTGTGCTCAGCACCTTCACCTGGAGTCACGTGCTTGGGAAAAGTGGGAGTCCTGATGAGAATGTGGCAGGTACGTGTAATTATTATGATTACGTCTATTATAAACTGAAATTTACCTCTTTTAGGCACTATTGTGGGATTTTCCATAAACTGACTCAATTCATCCAGACAACAGCCCTATCAGGTAGGTACTATTATCTCTATGTTCCAGGGACATGTAGCTATTTCATGATTTACAAATGTCAACCGAGTCATGGTAAAGCCAAGATTCAAACCCAAGCATTCTGAGCGCAGAATCCTTGCTTTTAAGCATTATATCAAGACTTCATTGCCTGGTTTAAAGACAAGAGTGGCTTTCAGCCTCTACCCTCAGGGCCTGATCTCCAAAGCCTTCTCTGGCTTGTGCTCTTGACTCCAACCTGCACACTGTGGCTGAGCCCTTTTACTTAACCTCCTTTGGACAAACAAAATTTTTTTCTGTTTCTATTGAAAGCTTGGCCACTTGGCCAGCAATTCTTTGAGTTCTTTAAAATGCTGTTTCTCCCCTATCCCACAGCACTCTGTACATCCCTCTGCTTCTATCAGCTCATAGTAGTCCCCTTTCAACCTTTCTCATATTTCCCTCAAGAGCCCTGGACCCCTTGCATCTCCTGCCTGGTAGAGGACAGGAGTGTCCTGGAAGCCCTTCTCAGCCATGCAGCTGCCCAAGCCCTGTAGGACATCTAGGATCCGGAGGCATATTAACAATAGCACGTGTACCGCTTTCCTTCCAAGCCTCGAAAACCCTCACATAACATTTTAATATAAAAATATCCCGCCCCACAGTAGATGCATGGTTAGTAGTTTTAAAGGTCAACGTATTGACACCTTATTTGGGGGAGAAGAGAGGGCAGAAGTCCAGTGACCAGCAAGAACTTAGGCTTCATTGTTTCATCCCATGAGCCATCCGCCCTGCTGTCCTCAGCATGTGGCTGATGTGAATATGCACAGGCCTCCTTTGAATGTGTTTACTTAGAACTATGAAAGATTTCATGGTGGTTTATCTACAGAATCACAGCATTCATGTAAAATCTTTAAAGGACATATATATTCCATTACATGACATAAATATATATATATATATATATAATTGCTAAAAAGCACAGTAACAAAATTAAAAGACAGAGGGCAGAGCCTATAGTTTTTTCAAATTTGGGGTTTTTACACTGACATAGAATTGTACAGTATGCAGTACACAATATGATGTTTTAAAGTATATATACATTGTGGAGTGACTAAATCTGATGAACTAACATGCATTACCTCACATAGTTGCCATTTTTGTGGTGAAAACACTTTATATCCGCTCCCTGAACACTTTTCTAGAATACACCATATTACTAACTACAGTCACCTTGTTGTTCAATGGATCTCAGGAATTTATCTTCCTAAGTGACTGAGATTTGTATCCTTTCCCCAACCTCTTCTCAATCACCTCAGCTCCTGGTAACCACTATTCTGTTCTCTGTTTCTGTGAAATCAACTTCTTTAGATTCCACCAGGTCCTCTAATTTGTATTTTATATTTTTATGAGAATATACAGCTATGGTAGATGATAACAGGCCTTGTTCATTTTCATAACCATTATTTTCTTGTAATTTATAGCTCTCATTTTGAGGAAGTCCAGCAAATTTACGGTGCTAATAACTAGGTTGGTAGTATTTGTGCTTAATTTTACATAATTAGCAATAATTTCTCAGAAGAATTCAGGAAATATCCTCATTGTTCAGTGTTCCGGGGAGCAGATAAAATCTCTTAAATGCGTTTCTAATAATTACTTATCATCTTCTTGGGAGATACACAGATCTCTAAAACATGCTTGCCAACAAGAGGCTCTATTAACTAAGTAATTTTAAAATCCCTTTGGGCTGTTATAACCTATCATTTGAAAAGCTCTATAGCTTCTCCCAAATGAAGAAAGTTCATTATGATCACCATAATTCAATTGTTGAATAGCCTTTGTTGTTAGGACTTTAAAAGAGCATATGATATTTTCATCTTAACACCAGAGCAACTGTCTGCCCAAGGCCATTAAGAATGAAGCGTGCACTTTTTGCTATAGTGTATGTAGTGTTGAAGTTCATGGTCTCAAGACCAGCGCCAGAACACAGTGAGGTGCCACTGACAACCTATATGATTTCAGACAACTTGAAATAATAAACTTTACTCACAGATATTAATATTCACTCTCTGGATACTCACAGTCTTTCAATCTAAATAGATTTTAAGCTTTTGGAATAGTAGAAATCGTTAACTAAAAAGAAATTATCCCCCATAAGGCTACTGTCATAATGACTAGAACAAAACTGTATTTTTCAGTTCCTATTTTGCTTCCAATGTGCAATACTGCCATCCAGTTCTTAGAATGCATAAGTTCCCAAAGCATTGCTCGTGAATCAATTTGCCCACAGATGAACATAAACAATCATAGCAGTTGTTTCCTTTCTAAACCTAGGACGATATGCTTTCTTTCTAGTGCTGGGTTACTTTTCTCAGCTCTTTACCCATTAGGCCTGGCATGCTAGAGTATCTTCTCCATTCACATCTGGAAGGGCATTCATTAACCAGCAATATGAAGTTAATCTAGTATAATGTCAGCATGCCATGCTGCCCTCCAGGAAATGTAACTAAAAACATGGAAATTGGGGAAAGAAAGAGTTGGTCGTCATTTGGTAAATCTGGTCTTCAATGGAATCATTTCACTCGCAAGATTCTTGCTTGCTTTACATAAGCTAATTACAGTACTTTCTAATTAAAGAATACATATTGTCATTTCTTAAAACAAGAAAAAAACTCAAATGCTCTAAACATATAAAAGGACACAATGAATAACTTCAGGAAGAAATTATTTTTATATTACACACTCAACTTCAACTATCCCAAGGCTGCTGCAAAATGAATAGAAGTTTGTGTATGTTTTCACAATGCTTTTGCTTTTCATCGCCTTACTGCTTGGCTCATTTTTATAATTAAGTTTTTATTCCTAAGTCATAGCATGTTTCTTTCAGTCAAATATGTACATATTTTCTCTCTCTGAAAACAATAAATTTTAACATCAGTGTTATCTGGTAATCACAAAGTCTATATGTCCTCAAGGGTCACCAAATACATGGCTTAACCCTATTTTCTGATCCAAATAGAATTTTTATTAGTAAAAGATATACAGATAAAATAATTTAAGAAGGTCAATTAAATTAATGGTTAATAGTAACTTAACTTCCTTCCCAGGAAAGTTAACTACTAACATTGAGACGCAGGGTTTAAGTTCTCCTGACAGTCTGTGTTTATCCAGTATATTGTGTGCACTCAGCCACACATAGCTGGAACTCTGACTTGTACTTAAAGCATTTTCAATAACACCACTAAGTGATGCTGCATTGAAATAAAGAGTAATAACTTGGGTGAAAAAGCACTTGATAGTTGTGAGATATACAGCACTAAAGAGAAGCAAACATTTATCACTGGCAGTTTCATCCTCTGTAACTCAACAGTAAAGTGGATCTAGGGAGGGAAGATGCCCATGAAGAGATAAAACCATGTTTCATTTTGTCCATGTGCAAAAGGATGGCTTTCCCTCGTAAAAGGAAGCAGAAATGCCACATTTCTCAGGATTATCCCAGAACATTAAAGAGGAAGTCGACTGAGCTTGTATATAAAGGACCAAGAATCCAGCAAGGTGTCCAATACTGTCCAAAGCTCTCAACTCACACCTAGGAGAAACTTTAATTTCCAGGATTATGTAATTTCCTTAAGGAGAAGACAAAGTCATGAGTTAAGCCAAGTGAGAAAGGCTGATTAAAAAACTCCTCCTCAGCTGCCCTCACCTACCCCAGGAGCAGGTGCAAGTATAGGTCAGGCCATGTCTTCAGTCTTCTGAGCAGCCCAGCTAACAGTGTCTGCCCCATGCATGTGGAAAGTTCTCTACAGGAATGAGTGTCTTTTGTCTAAATTCTAAGTGGCTTTTCATGGGTTTTATCAGGAATTTTTATGGATTAGAAGACCACAGTAGCAGATCCTTGATGGTGAACAACAGCAAGAAAGATACACAATTTTGTCAATAAAAAGATGATATTCTCTCTGCTTCCACTGAATTAATTTATTTGATGACCATAAAGGATTATGAATCGGGTTGAGTGCTAAGTTATAATATTAGTCTGCTATATGGGCCCACATTTTATAGTCTGGCCCTCTTGTCATGTGATGGGTTCTCAGCAAAATTAATTTTTTAATTAATTTAAATTTTGTCTTCTATAGTAGGCTATGTGCACCCTACATATAGGGATGTTGCCGGGTTTTTTTTTTGTTTTTTTTGTTTTGTATTTTGCTCAATGATTGACATATAGTAGTCATGAGGTAAATGGTATTAAACCCTTAATAGACAATGTTAAATACTTTCATAAGTAACTGGAAAATTACTGCAGAAGAAACACTATAAAAAAGATGATTAGATGATAATAGATGGTCAAGATAAACCTTGTTATAAACAGAATTTATCCTGGAAATCAGTTAACAGTAAGAATAAAAGTAATTAAGCTGATGTATTTACTTTACTACTACAATACACTTTGATTATGTCACATCTATCAAAGTATTCTTAAACAAATTATTTTCCAGAAATGCTTTGCACAACTCCAAAATAAAAATTCTTTTCATACTAACTTTTAAAATCATTAAAATTCATTTAAAAAACCTATTTGAGTGGCTCTGGTGTTTTCAATGCTGTTTAACTAAGTAAGCCTGTTAGTCAACTTGCCTCAGAGGCATCCTCAGTGAAGGCAAGGAAAAAGCAGTTACGTAAAGTAGCATGGCCAATCCAAAGGGAAGTTCAGGAATAATGACAATTCACTGGATAGTGAACTCAAGAGTCGGTGGAGTTGTTGAAACACCACGCAAAGTATTTAGGTCTCGCCACTGAGTGGACTAATCTCCAGATGGAGTCACAAGGGCTGTGCTCTGGGTCTGGCATGCATCGCATCCATGATTCAGGCTGTCTCACTCAACTTCTGTGTGTCTCATTTTCTTAACCTGTAAAATAAGCTGATCGGACTGGATAATTTCTTGAACCAACAGCAGATCTAAAATTAGAAGAAGTGGGTTTGCACCTTGGCTCGATAATTTATGTGGACCTTAGATGAGTATTTGTTTTTGGAGGCAGGACTAGAAAACTTGTGCTACTGTATTTTCAGGACTATGGTGAAAATCCAAAGAGATCAAGTCCGTGATCTCTTAAAAAGTAAGGAATTAGGATGACAATGTTCTGGCTGGTCGTTTCAGAAAGTATTGATGCAAAATTGAAAGGGAATTAGAGGACTATATTCTATAGGATTTAAGATGAAAAGCTATTTTTGATCTCACAAGGGGAAAAAAACAGAAGACTGCAAACCCTAAAATGTTTTATGACTGTGACAAAGCTGATGAAAGCACCAATAAAGGACAGGATTTCTAACCCAGTTAATCGTAACACATTAGGATAATGTTGGTTTATTCTTGCAAAGAAATCCTGCCAAAGTACATACAACTGTCACTTTGGAGGAAATAAGTTACAAAGCAACCTTCTTCTACAGGACATAACATTTAATATTTTTATTCTGTTATAAAAATAATTTGAATTATAAAAATTTAAAGTACAGAAAAGTGTTAATGAGAAATTGCAATTACTTATATCCATACCAAAGAGAGATAATCCCTATTACCATATTATTAAGCCATATATCCTTATATTTTTTAAAAGTTAATTCATGAATAATAAAGTTCTAAAGTTGTTTAGAAAACACCTTGCCAAAAATCAGGTTTCTAGTCCATTATATTTAATATTTATAATAAATAGTGCCTATATCATTAAATATTTTTATGATGAGACTTTTAAAGGCTAAATAATATTCTACAATATGATAATACATGATAGCTATATCAAAGTTTCTTCAACTATTCTAATATTGTTGGAATTTTAATTGTTCACAGTATTTTACATAATGAAGTGCATGAACTTCAGATCATGTATCTTGCATTTTAAGATGGATTTCCAGGACTGGGGTAAGTGAATTAAGAATACAGCCATTAAAAACCTTTGTTATGGACTGAATGTTTGCGCTCCTCCCCCCCCCCCCCCGCCCCAAGTTTATATATTGAATCCATAACCCCCAATGTGATGGTATTTGGAAGCAGGGACTTTGGGAGATAATACATTACTGTTGTTTAAGCCACAGAGTTTATAGTTATTTTGTCACCGCACCCTAAGCAGACTAAGATAACTGGTTTGTAATTCCAAACAGCATTTCGGGAAAGGCATACCAATTTCCCCCTCTCTATTGCAGTACTATTAATATATACCCTGCTGGCACCAAGCATTATCAATCTATTAGTTTTCTTTCTAAGAGTGCTGTGTTACTTTTAATTTCTATCCCATTGGTTGTTAGGGGGGATATTTTGCATGATCAAAAGTTCATGCAAAAGTTCATGTTTATTGGTTACATTTTTTAGCTTTGGGAACTATCTACTTGTATCCTTGCCATTTCTGGTATGGTTTTTAATGGTTTTTGTTTGTTTTTTTTAATTCATTACAAGAACTCTTTTTATGTTAAAGCTATTAAACTCACTGCTATATTTGTTGTCACTATTTTTAGGGCAGTTTATAATTGATCTTATTATCTTTATGGTTTTTCATTTGTTTGTTATACACAGGGTCTCACTATGGCATCTTCAGTAGAGTGCTGTGGCATCATAGCTCACAGCAACCTCAAATTCATGGACTTAAGTGATTCTCTTGCCTCAGCTTCCCAAGTAGCTGGGACTACAGGTGCTGGCCACAAGGCCTGGCCTTTTTTTTTTTTTGTAGTTGTCATTGTTGTTTAGCAGGCCCAGGCTGTGTTTGAACCTGCTAGCTGTGGTGTTATGTGGTCAGCGCCCTAACCACTGAGCTATGGGTGCTGAGCCTATGGGTTTTGGGTTTTTTTTTTTTTTTAGTTTAAATGTTCATGAAATCAAATCAAATATTTTAACTATTCCCTCCTAACTTTTTTATGCTTACAAGCTCTTTCCCATTCTAAACTCAACTACATAGATATTTGCATGCATTTTCTTTTGGGAATTTTTTTATATCTGTAATTTATTTAGGTATATAGGTATCCAGTAGGAATTTAAATTAATTTTTTTCTATTTAAGAAATATTCTAGCATATTTCACTGAATAATCTTTTATTAATGTATTTATTATGGGACCTTTTCTATATTATATTTTAATATCTGTCAGAGTAATTTTCTGAAGTACCTATACAGTTCCATTGATCTAAAAACCTTTGACAAATTCTACACTAAAATCAATTATATGAATAGAGTGATTGTGGAATTAGGAATAATGTTTTCTCAGGATTTCTAACTTGACAGGAAATATATAGTGCTTAGCCTTAATTAAATCATATCATGAGGTGAAGTGCACAGTGAAACTTTCCAATCTGTATACATTGTGCTAGGCTTATTTCCAGTCATTCCATATCAATTGGTTCAGATAACTTCAGGGAGTAATTCCTTATGGCAGTCTGAGAATTCAGACTCCTCAAACATTTAGGTCAGTGAAATGAAATGAATTTTAGGAAAATATGATACTCCTAAACCACCTTCTCTAGAAATACTGAATCAGAGAGGATGTAGAATTAGTGAGCTGAAAACAGGAAGATGAAGAGACAGCTCTGGCACGGAAAGTGGGGCTGCCACACGCTTCTCGTTCTTCATACACATGCTCAAGAAACTGAAAACCAACAAGGAAAAAGCAAAGATAGTGAAAAGTTTCCAAACAGAGAGAAAAAACTTTTATTTATTTATTTTTTTAAATTTCAGATTAATATGAGGGTACAAGCAACTAGACTACACTGTTTGCATTTGTTAGGTAAAGTCCAAGTTGTAATTGAGCCCTTCACCTAAGGATGTGCTCTTACCCTTACACTGTGCCCATTAGGTGAGAGTACAACAATCCCCCTCCCTCCTCCCTTCCCCCCCCACCCCTCCCCTCTTCCCATTTAAATTGAATTGTGTTTTTCTCTTGAGTGGGTATACAGTCATTTAGTGGTATCATATTAATATTGGGTACACTGGATACTTACTTTTCCATTCTTGTGATACTTTACTAAGGAGAATGTTCTTCAACTCCATCCAGTTTAATGCAAAAGATATAAAGATTCTTTTTTTATGGCTGTATAGTATACATATAATTATATATATATAATGGAATACTATACAATTGATAATATATAATTATATATTATATAATTATATATAAGTATAATAATATGTAATATATAATTATATATATAATGGAATACTATATAATTAATAACATAAATTTATATATATATAATGGAATACTATATATAAAACATACTATGTATATGTATGCATGTGTATTTTAAACATATGAATACTATATATATATACACACATATATACATATACATACACACCACAGTTTATTAATCCATTCATGGGTTGATGGGCACTTATTCCACATCTTGGTGACTGTGAATTGAGTTCTGATAAACATTCTAGTGCAAATGTTGTTATGGTAAAATGATTTTTTTTCTTCGAGGTAGATACCTAGTAAAGGGATTGCAAGATCAAACTCAAACGGAGTTTGATTTTACTTGTTTAAAATCAAAGAGTTTACTTTTAGCTTGTTGAGGATTCTCCAGCCTTCTTTCCTAAGAAGCTGTATTAGTTTGTGATCCTACCAGCAGTGTAAAAGTAAACGATAATTTTTAAATAAAAATAAAACATTAGGCTTCTCAATTGCAACACTGGAGGTCTTTAAAATTTTCAGAGACTGTTACAGTAGTAGTATCTCCATAGCTGACCACCTCCCAACGCTGATCACCTCTTTAAGTTGACCTAATTTTCATCAACTGGACACGCACCACATGTATTCACTGGAAGTTCTTTATGTTAGCCACCTCCATATGTTGGACAGCTTGTTACAGCCTCTTGGATTGTCAACTTATAGAGGTTCTACTGTATTTTTAGTATGGAAGTCTGTCTCTAGCCAATCTATGATCTGAATGTAAGAAATCAACCATTTTACTTCATATGTACACTTTCTCAGGAAGCAACTGAGAAATGTGAAGGCATAAATTATGAAGCAATCATTAATTCCAGGGAAAAAAAAGAAGTTGTTCCAGAAATAAAAACAATCCTAATACACCATCTGGTTCTGCAGTGGAAAATATTTATATAATTAATAACTGAAATACTAGTGACTGGTTTTACAAAACTTTGATATATTTATACTGGAAGCATACGGGGGTTGAAGCTGGGTGTTGAAAGAGGGAGGAATGGTGTGAGAGAGGTGTATCTTCTTCTACTCCAATATAAAGTAACTGATTTAAGCATATTATTTAAAAATATGGAAATTAATACTAGAAGCAGCAGCTAAAAAATGATGACAGTGGCTTACTTTGGGAATGTTATGGGAGGGTAGAGAAGAAACATATTCCTTTTTATTAAAAGCCCCTATTTTAGGATTTTAAAATATTTTTGACAAAAATAAAATTATTATAATTTTAAAAGAAATGTATGCCAAAGCAAGCAGAAGGAAGGAAATAATAACGATCAGAGCAAAAATGAATGAGTTAGAGGACAGAAAAACAATAGAAAGAGTCAATGAAACAAAAAGTTGCTTCTTAAATACAGCATGAAAAACACAAGAAAAAAGGAAAAAACAGGTAAATAGGACTTTATCAAAAGTAAAAACGTCTGTGAAACAAAGGTTTACTTTATAAGAAAATAAAAAGATGGCCAACAGAATGTCTGAAAATCATTTATCTGACAAAGGACTTCTATCTTGTAAAAATTATTCATCTATACAGCTCATTAAAAGACAACACAATTTAAAAAAATTAGGGGGGAAGGATTTGAATAGATACTGACCTCCTTAAAAAATAAAAATGGCCAATAAGCACATGAAAAGATGCACAATATCATTAGTCCTTAGGAAAATACACACTGAAATCACAATGAAATGCCATTCCAACCCCACAGAGTGAAATAAAAAAAGACAGACAATATAGAAAGTGTTGCTGAGAATACGAAGAAACTGAACCCTCCTATGTTGCTGGTTTTATAAAAAATGAACGTAAAATGGTGTAGCTACTTTAGAAAACTGTTTGGCAGTGCTTCAAAATGTTAAAGACTGAATTACTTTAAGACCAAGCAATTCCATTTGCAGTTATATACTATACTCAAAACAAGTGAAAAAATACGTACACAAATGTTTTTAGGAGCATTACTCATAATAAACAAAACTATAAACAACCCAAATAAAATAAAATGTGGTATATCCATACAATGGGCTACTAGTCAACCATAAACAAGAATGCAGTACTGTTCATACTACAGCATGAAAGAGAGAACACGCTAAGTCAAAGGAGTCAACTAGACAAGGCCACCTGTCCTACCGCATGATTCCATTTATACAGAATGCCCAGAATAAGCAAATACATAGAGACAGAGAGTAGACTAGTGGTTTCTAGGGGACTAAGGAGATGAGGGAATAGAAAGTGACTGCTCGTGGGGACAGGGTGTGTTTTGGGGATGATGAAAATGTTCTGAAATTTTTTTATAATAACTGCACAACTCTGTGGTTATACTAAAAACTGTTTAATTGTGTATTTCAAAGGGGTGAATTTCATGGCTGTGAACTATATGTATCTCAATAAAGCTATTACCAAAAATAAATATTGAAGGCTGGGTGTGGTGGTTCATGCTGTAATCCTAGCACCCTGGAAGGCCAAAGTGGGAGGATTCTTTGAGCTTAGGAGTCAAGACCAGCTGAGCAAGAGCAGGGCCCAGTTTCTACTAAAAATAAGAAAACTAGCCAGATGCTGTGGCAGGCACTTGTAGTCCCAATTGCTCGGGAGGCTGAGGCAGGAGGATCACTTGAACCCAGGAGTTTCAAGTTGCCGTGAGCTACGCTGATGCCATAGCACTCTAGCCTGGGCAACAGAGTATGACTCTGTCACAAAAAAAAAAAAAAAATTGAATTATATTTTGGAAGGCTGTAATATGACTAAGTACAGTCAGTATGTTTTGAGGACATCTCTATTTCCTTAAGGCTGATGTCATAATGAACAAAAGAACTATTTTTGTTACTTGAAACAACCAGAAAATAAAACTAAATTTGTATTTTTTTAATGTTGCCACTCTTCAATGCTTCATTAAAAAAAATACAGAAGGTGGCCCAAGGAAACTATAAAGCCTCAAATGCAACCAAATTTCAATTAAACTGAAGTTTAATTTCTATAAATTATATGCAACTTTGAGCCCAGGGAGAGAATAATTTTTCTTTTGCAACATATAAGTAGTTCTTCTTTTACCTGCCTCAGGACACATTTAGATGAAAGAAAACACATTGAATTATTGATGTAATGATTAATTGAAAGTCCCCTTAAATTATCTAGCATATTTATGTCAAAGCCCTTTGGCCCTGCTCAGGCAAAACTACGACTCTAACAAGTACATTCAAAAGCAGTCGCATCTACCATTTTTGATAAATTACAGAATTGAAGTAATGAACATAATGCTTAGAATGTTGTCTGGATAAAGGCTGATTTTTTTTCTACGCCCTCCTCACCTAGCAATATACATCCTTAAGTCTATACAGAACCAGAACTGGACTGAATTTCTTCAGTGTGTCACGTGAGTTCCAGTGTTACCATGTTGCTAAGTGTCCAGGTGGGATTCCTGATGTTACCAATAGTTTGACATGAGTGAGTCAGATTTCATTAAGAGTACGCATTCCAGCACAAGCCTGATAAGAACTATCTAGTAGCCTAGTGAAAAACAGACAGTAGCCCCCAAGAGAAATATAAAATTGCTCCATGTCTAATGCTCAGGCAGGCCCATTTTCAGGGAAAGCGAAAGGAACGGGATGAGAAAGAATGGTCACAGTGGCAGCAGTCATCATGGATAAGACAAGAGAACCTTTTTCTAGACAGAAGAATTTCTTATTTCATAGATGATAGTTTTCAAGAAAGTTTGAAGGGGGTAATTCTAAATCATTGAGACTAGTGATTCTAGAAATGGGAGGCTCTACAAATACATTGCCAGGCCCCATTGTTGGCCAATTAATTCAGAATCTCTGGGTCAGTAGTTTAGGCACACATGATTCTAATTCTGGCCAGGCTTGAAAACTACCAGTCTGAAGAGGTAAAATGCATACATTTTCCCCCAAGGGTCAGAAATATTTCATGCTCCCTCTTAATATCTTCCATTCTTGTAACAACCTCATTATCAGTAAGTTTTTTTAATTCCTTCTTTCCCCAACCAAAGACCATAGTAAAGATTAAAATATATTCTGTTGGCCACACAGGCAACTGCCCTCCATTCCCCTTTGAGTTTTCACTTTCCTTGGTAGATGCAACATGTGTATATCCAACTCCCCAAAACAACACATAGCAAGTATACTTTTTCAGTGAAATGAAATTCTCCTAGGAGCCCAAAAAAGACATTAGCAAGGCTCGGCGCCTGTGGCTCAATCAGCTAAGGCGCCAGCCACGTACACCTAAGGTGGTGGGTTCGAATCCCCAGCCCGGGCTCACCAAACAACAATGATGGCTGCAACCAAAAAATGGCCGGACATTGTGGCAGTTGCCTATGGTCCCAGCTCCTTGGGAGGCAGAGGCAGGAGACTCGCTTAAGCCCAGGAGTTGGAGGTTGCTGTGAGCTGTGATGTCATGGCACTCTACCCAGGGGGATAGCTTGAGGCTTTGTCTCAAAAAATAAAAATAAAAATAAAAATAAAAATTATTAAAAAAAAAAAAAGACATTATCAAACAATGCCTTTTCAAAGTTGTCTTTGGTAAAGCTGGTTTCTCAACCTTAGCACTACTGGACATTTACATGGATAATTCCTTACTGCAGAGGGCCGTCCTGTGCATTGTGGAATGTTTAGTAGCACCTCTGGTCTCTAACTACTAACTGACAACAAAAAACATCTCCAGATACTATAAATGTCCCACAAGAGCACAGAGCACAAGTGGCATCACCTTTGGTTAAGAATTACTAGTGTATAGATCTGTAAGAACTTGGCCCATATCAAAATTACAATATTTACAAGCATCCTACTGTTTACTACATTGACTATCATGTATTTTGACATTTATGCTATGAGAAATGTTTCAAATTTGGCTTGTGTCGAAGAGATTAATTATACATAATGTTCCTGAATACCACCAGCATTTTCTGTTGAAATCAGTCTGCATTGCTTTAGGCAAAAGAGAAAAGGAAGATTTGACACACAGACTCTGTAGCGGACACCTGCTTAAAGGTCCTCACAGACTCAAGCTAAGCATCAGCTTTAGAAAGTTGTCTTGTCTGACTCATTTTCTGTGAGTTCTCTCTCTGAATAACACAATTCTTAGGTGACTGGGGAAGTTGAAGTGTATAGTGCTTTTGTTGAAAAGGTTTTCCTGGAAATGAACATAATAATGTTAGAGAAAAACCAATGTGGACAAATAGGAGTTGATGAAAATATAAGGTATCTATATCAAAGATCAAAGTCAGAATCGTAACACAAAGGCCAGGGATGCTAACAGCAAAAGAGGCTGAGTCAATCAGGAAATAAGATATTTTAGAAATGAATTATATACTTTATGATTTTTTTTCCTTTCCTTTCCTGGGAAGACATGAACAAATTATCCAATTTCAGAAAATTATCTACTTAGCCAAAAGAAGGCCTTTACTGCAAATAAAAGTGGGTTAAAAGTAGAGTTAAAAGTGAAAAGTCTGTTATGGAAAATGCGTATTTTAAATTCCTTTGCAATTGCAATGCACAGTCTTTAACTAATGGCAGGAAAATGGTAGCCCATCATTATAATTTTTCCCCAGTAAACATACACTATTTGAATTACATTCTGGGTAAAGTAGCAACAAGGGAGATCATTTTGACACAGCTTGGGTTCTTGTAATGTCACTCCTCGCCTTCCTGTAAATATTCCATTTTTGTATAATGCTAAAGAAATCACATTTTCATTTTTCTGTAGTTCATTATGGCTCACTGCTATAGCAACTGCCAAAGCAGTCAATTTGTATAAATAATAGAACAAGCTTCTATTGTCTCCTACCTGACACGGTGCCAACAGTCAGTCTACCTATTCCAATAGGGAAAGCATGTTTTTAAACTCTTTATATAATTTTAATGTCCCTGGAGTTATACACAGTAAATTCTTTTGGAACACTGAACTGAGTGTATATACCCAAGTATTTAGCCCTTTAAATTAGGGCATATGAAAAATACTGATGTCCATGCTACTGTCAGACAAAGAAGAAACCCTATGTGAGCATTTGAAAAGCCCAAATGAGTTTGCCTGATATTGTAAAACAATAGAAATTTAGTGACCTTGTTTCTTCTAAATTCCCCATCTCTCCACACATCAATTAACATTCAGATTCCTACAATCAATCACTCTTCCCTGAAAAGGAAAAAAATATATCTATCGTTTTTTGTTTTGCTATTTTAATTTGCAGTTTAGTTTTTGACCTTCAGCATCATCTATTGTAGTGAGAAGAATAGATACAATCTTCTTACCCTGGCTACAACTCATAGCACTCAAAATTTACAAAAGAGAGAAAGAGTCACTGATCAGCTAAATGAAAGGTCTGTGGGAGGCAAAGAGGCACACAGCTAGGGAAACATCCCTACATGTTTGTGGGGTGTGACGTGCCTGCCTGAAATTTCTTAACTAGAGATTTATTATTTTGAATATTAATTGATCTCTAAATTCCCTTTCTCTACTTTAAATATTTTACTTTAGAATCACTTTAGATTTATGGAAAAGTTGACAAGATAGTACAAGAGAATTCCCTGTACCTTTTACTAACTTCCCCTAATGTTAACTGCTTATATCACCTTGGTTCATTTGTTAATACTCAGAAATTAACATTCAGATTTTACCAGTTTTTCTGATAAAGTCCTTTAACCCCCCGCCCCCCAGTATCCAATTCAGGATCCCACATCACATTTAGTGAGATGCCTGTTGCAAACACAAAAATTTCCAGGTTGTATAATTTATTAAATTGCCACACAATTGTACTTGAACTCGTTTATTATATCATTTTTTTCCTGGAAGACAAGGGTGGCATGAAAAGCCTGGGCACGTGGGGGTAGATGGGAAGGAAATTCTGCCAAGAAAGGAGGTAACAAATCAAAGCCAAAAGACGTTCAGTTTTGCCCAGGGCAGGCCCTGTGCAGCTACATGTAATTAGCTTCCTCAATTACTGTATCTGACAAACTAATTTTCATTGGAGAGAAAACAACAAATCATTAATTATGGTAATAAGTCTTGGATTAAAATCTTTGTAATGTGGCTGCCACATGCACTGTGATTGGTGCCCTTGGTTGGCCATCATTTTGTTTCTTCAGCCTTTCCCAGCTCCTCGCTCCTAGGAGTTAGCTCTGTGTGGACACATGCGATTGCCCAGCCTGGGACAGCACTACCCACCACCTTTGCAGTTCTGATATTGAGCATATGTCCCTGATGGCTCTTACCAGCTTCAGTCTTGTTCTGATAGCAGCTTGAAGGCAAAGGTGAATTTTAAGAAGCAGCAAAGTTTGTGTACTGTGATTGAAAACATGAGCTCTGCAACCAAGTCTGGGTTCATACCTTAGCTATAGCACTTCAGAGTATTGAGAGCTTGGGCAAACCAAGTAATGAATGTCTCTATGTGTCAGTTTATTCATCTGTAAAATGGGGGCAATAATAGGACCTAACTGTTACTGTTGGGAGGACTAAATGAGTTGATCCCCTGAATAGGCGCTAGGCATATATTTATTCCTGAAACCCAAAAGGTCAGTCTAAATGAATTCTAAAGGGAGAAAGGAAAAAAATGGAGCCTTAGCCCAGTCATCCAAGAATGTTTGAATTTATCTGATTCCTCAGGTATAGGATCTTGGGGACCAGTCATAATTCCTAAGAGCCTGTGTTATCTTCTATATATCTCCTTCTCTGCCAGATAGATCTACAATCCTTTCCCCATAAGGTTCTCTCTGGGGCGCTCCTTTTCCTCCTCCTGTGGTATCTCAGTACTCAGGACCTAGACGCCTACTCCTAAGACCTCATGGTTATAATGCCAGGCACATTCTAGGCACTAGGGATAAAGCAATGAATAGAAGATGTTTTGTGTTTTCAAGAAACATATACACCAGGGTCACTGAAAGCTAGAGCTTTAGATGCTCACCACATAGGTTCCTAGAGTTATCTACTGAGATTCTTGTTACTGGGTGACAACCAACCCAGGGCAACTCCAATGTCAGTTTCCCTTGGGTTTTGCAGTCTGCTAGTTGGCCCAAGGCCTCTAGCCATTCTCTGCAGTAGTATCAGTTTCCCAAGCATTGGAATTAGACCTACCCGCTCCTATCTTCCTGCTTCCTACCTGCCACCTGTTGGGATGAGCACTACACCAACAAAGTTGCAATTTACAGTAGCAATGAAAATATCCATGGAGTCACTCAGGACTTTGCCAGTAATAACAAATTGAAATAGTGTGCCAGAATGATCTACATTCAGTAGCTGGTTTATAGATTCCAGCACCTTGTACTTCCAAGTCTCTTCAACCTTGGGTGAGAAACACTTAAGAAATCCTCTGGCACAGTTAGTTTCAAAGCAGGCATTATCTACCAGCAGTTTGCACTATTATATGAATAGATCTGTTTACACAGGATGCTCCTATAATTAGAACCTTGGCAAAGTTGTATTGGTCAACAAACTGTGGCTCCATAGGGAGAGGCAAGTGGACCTGAAGTCCATGCTCCTCTATCTGTCAGGGTTCCTGCATCACCTCCCACATTCACACCCAGTGTGTGCTTTCAGCTCCTCCAGCTACCCAGACCATCTCCTGCCTCAGGACATTTGCAGGTGCTGTGCAAGTACATTGGGGGGAAGCCTCTTACCCTGACCAACTCCTAGTCGTTAAAACATCTTCAGAGAGGCCTTCATTTCCTCCCAGCCTAAATCAAATTCTTTGTTATAGCTGCTCCTGGCATTTGTCATAATTAACTATTCTATTTGTATAAAATATAGCAGAGTGGTCAACAGCATAGGCCCTGGGATCTCAGTCTCAATCAGATTTTAGGACTTACTGAGATAAATCATGTGAATAAAATGACGTAACTTTTCTGTGCCTCACCAATTATAGTACCCACCTCATAGGGTTATGGTAAAGATTTAAATAAATTATCCACACAAAATACTTAATCTGGCATATAAGGCTCTAAGTAAACACTAGCCCTACTAGTTATGATTTAATATAATAACAGTAGCAGCGCTGGTAATAATATAAGTTCTATAAGGGCAGAGGCTACCCGTGCTTGTTGACTGATGCTCTATCGCACACTTCTAGACATTGGTGCGATCCACAGCACATACCAATGGTCAGTTACTATTGCTCAAATTATTGGAGGAATGAGAAACAAAATAAATACAAATCAGCTTTTTTCACGGTCAGTGTTTAGTCTCCAGTTGGTTTGTGCATGAAAGTAAGAAAGTGAGCGCAACATGGGAAGATCAGTACGTTTCATAAAATTAAGAGAAAAAATAAAGGAAACAATTTTATAATGTTCAAAATTTAGACACAGGTGTTTGAAGAACTCTTTGGCGAGAACAAAGAAAAATGATCAAGTGCTAAAATTATCATTTTCAATAACAAAATATAATCAAGACATGACCAAAGAAACAGAAGTAAAATTGGTATTTGCTTCATATGATGCAATGCATATGTTCCCAAAAAGGAATAGCAGGGCATTCTAATATTAAATGCACAAAGGGAGATTGCTAGTTAAAGAGAACTGCTAGTGGAAAATAAAACAAATCACAATCCTCTAATTGGCAGTTTTCTGTATACTTGAATTTTCATATATTAGATTTACTCTTAGGCCAAGATTCACCAGAATTTCAATTAATTTAAGTATAAAAGTGCTGTAGAAGTCACATAAGTTCAAGATACCCAAATGTGAAATTTAGAGAAGCATTTTGTTCAGTAGCAAAGGATAATATTAGCACTGTGCATTAAATCCCTAAGAAAATAAACTAGACTACCAATATAATTGCAAGTCTCCTTATGAAATCAGGGTACCAGTTTCATTTACGGGCTCAGATTGACTTCAGGGATGGGTATATAACTACATCTGAAATATCCAAGCAGGGATTTTAAAAGTGTACCTGTCATATAAAATGCAGATAGAAGAATTCCTGCAATGCTTTTTTTACTGACTGAAACAAAAACAGAGCCTCTGAAGTAACTATGATCACCATATAAAACTACATTAAGAATTCTGGCATTTTTGGCTCGGCGCCTGTGGCTCAAGCAGCTAAGGCGCCAGCCACATACACCTAAGGTGGCGGGATTCCAGCCCAGACCTGCCAAACAACAATGATGGCTGCAACCAAAAATGGCCGGGCGTTGTGGTGGGCGCCTGTAGTCCCAGCTACTTGGGAGGCTGAGGCAGGAGACTCGCTTGAGCCCAGGAGTTGGAGGTTGCTGTGAGCTGTGATGCCATGGCACTCTACCCAAGGGGATAGCTTGAGGCTCCGTCTCAAAAAGAAAAAAAAAAAATTCTGG
>CAUYQV010194024.1:0-21278 GCA_963574575.1 Galagoides demidoff | reverse complement strand
AAATGTGAGGAGGCATAGCAATAAATGCAAAGAAAACAAGAAAGCAAATAAAATGGCTCAATTATTAACGTTTTAAAAGAGTTGTGGGAGAAAGGACATAAGATCACGGCGCATTTGACACTGAGCAATAACAGTAGAGTTATTAGGGTGAAATGCTCCGTATTGGCAAAACCTGACATCTACTAGATTAGATGAGGGAACTGAAGGGGGTGAACGAAAGCAAAATATTCTCACCTACCATAAGAGGAATTAAGTGGAGAACTAAAGGGACCAGATCTACGGAGAGCCATATACACATACTATTTACGAACCTGGAAAAAGAGCTTTTATTTATTTATTTATTTTTGGTTGGCATTGCGGCTGAGGCTTTATGTTGGAAAAAGCAATCAAATTGGCTTTTAGTTGGGATCAGGGGTAAGAGGGAGTCATCCAGGCGGTAAACTCCCCCCGAGGATGGGCTGAGGGATGGGGCTGAGCCTCAGGTGGGTCTCCTGTTTTATGGGCTCCCTGGCACAGCTGCCTCCCCCACAGGCTCTGTGGCAGCCATATAAGGGGCAGACTGGAGGGGCCACAGTGGAGGCTCACTTGGGCAGAGACACCAACTTCCCCTCTCGGGTCTCAATCTTCTTCACAACCACAGCCCTGGAGCTGAACTAGAGCCCCCACCAGAGCCAAAGTCAGTCTGGAAGGAGCTCAGGCCCTAGCTGAGGTCTGGGCTTGCAAGGCCCCCATAGGCCAAGCTCAGGCCACCTGAGTAGCCACAGGTGGTCTTCGTGTGGATACTCATGTTCTGCAGCCCCGACTCCAGCCGGCTGTCCTCGCCCTCCAGCAGCTTCCGGTAGGTGGCGATCTCCACGTCCAGGGCCAGCTTGACATTCATCAGACCCTGTTATTTACACAGCTGCTGAGCCATGTCCTGCTTGGCCTGACGCAGGGCAGCCTCCAGCTGGGCCAGCTTGGCGTTGGCATCCTTAACAGCCAGCTCCCCATGCTGCTCGGCATCTACGGCAGCCTGAAAGGAAGCCCTCTGGCCTTTTAGAGCTCCGATCTCATTCTGGAGCCGGCTGATGTTCCAGTTCATGTAGGAAGTCTCCGTCTTTATGCGCCACAGGTTGTCCCCGTGCTACCCAGCCTGACACTGCAGTTCCTCGTACTTGGTCTGGTACGTGTTCTCAGCCTCAGCCCGGCTGCAGGTGGCGATCTCCTCGTACTGGGGCAGACCTCAGCAATGATGCTGTCCATGTCCAGGGAGCAGCTGTTGTCCATGGACAGGACCACAGATGTATCTGAGATCTGGGACTGCAGCTCACGGATCTCCTCTTCATACAGCTGCCAGAGGAAGTTGATTTCGTCAGTCAGCCCGTCCAGGCGGGACTCCAGCTCCACCTGGTTCATGTACGCTTCATCTACATCCTTCCTGATGAGGACAGATTCATTCTCCATCTCCGTACGCTTGTTGATCTCCTCCTCATGCTTACTCTTGAATTCCCCCACCACCCCCTGCATGTTGCCAAGCTCTCCCACCAGCTTCAGCTTCTCCTGGCCCAGTGTGTCCAGCTGTCCCCGACGGCTGTTGATGTAGCTTTCACACAAGCTGTCCATGCTGCTACAAGACTTTCCACTTTGTCTCCAGCATCTTGTTCTGCTGCTTGATGTGCACCTTGTCAATGAAGGAGGCAAACTTGTTGTTGAGGGTCTTGATCTCCTCCTTCTCCTGGATCTGCACAGCCTTAATGTTGGGGTCCACCTCCAGGTTGAGTGGGCTCAGCAGGCTCTGGTTCACTGTGATAGCTGGGATGCCCCCCATACCTCTGACCCCATTGTAGCCTCCACCAGACCCAGGCCGGTGCCCAGGCCACTCCGGAAGCTGCCACTGCCCATCCGAGAGAAGCTCGAGGAGCTGATGCGGGCACCAGGCCCACTGCTGTATGAGTGGCTGCTGAAGGCCTGTGGGGCAGAGGTGGATGCCTTGTAGGACTTCTGGGTAACCCTGATGGACATGGTGAAGACTGGAGTAGAGGCAGGAGGGCCAAACCAGAGATTCGAGAAGGAGTGAAAAGCTGCTTGTAGATCGAAAAATAGCTTTTAAAAAATGGAAAGGGTTGCCCCTGGGTAATGCAAAGGGGGGAGGAGGCCAGGGCTGCTCTTTTGTATTATAAGACTTTTAACACTATTTGTCCTTCATGACTGATGCCCAGATGAAGAGGAGGATGCCTAGGGAATGACAATGTGATGATACCAAGTCCCCAACCTCAAGGTACCTGAGACCTCAGCATTCCATAAGGCTCCTAGAATTCCTCCTGCCACAGGAAAAGGGAGAAGGACCCAGAAAAGACCATGAAATGTCCCTCACCCAGCATAGTATGGGCTGACTATTAAATGCAGTCATAGAAAAATGAGATACATATGAGGGTCTTTAGAACGACCCCTGGGTGAAGGGCTCAACTACAATTTGAAATTTACCTTAGAAATGAAAATAATATAACCTAAACTTTTGTACCCTCATATGGATTTTGTACCCTTATTTTAAAAAGAGAGAAAGAGAAAGAAGAAAAGGGGCAAGGAATAAACTTGGAAGAGTATGATTTGTTAAAAACAAATGAAATGACATTTCTTAACCACCTGAGTGAATGGACTGATACCTGTGCTAGCAGCACAGCCCAATAGAACTCTCCAGAATGGTGGAAATGTCCTATATTGTCCAATGGAATAGCCCCACCAGCTTCATGGGGCTAATGAGAACTTGGAATGTGGCCAGCATGTCTGAGAAACTAAATTCTTAACCTCATTTAATTTTAATTAATTTTAAATCTGAATAGCCACACACGGCTCGCAGCCACTGTAATGGACGTGCAGTAGAGTGTCTCTCATTACATCAATCTGTCAGTCAACAGACCTCAGTGTCTACTGGGTGCCAAGCCATGTTCAAGGGTATTTAACAAAGCCTTCCACCTCCCTTTCCCCATGGAGCACACAGGCAAGTGGCTGAGGCAGACGCTCCAGTTAATAGGTTATTGCAAACTGTGGTCCACACAGTGAAGGACAGGCTGGTAGGAGAGAGTATAATGTGGCCCCTCATTTAGATTTAGGAGTCCTCTCAGGAAAGGAGGCAGGATAAAAGCCAAGAGATAAGAGTCCGACTGAAATTTGGGGTTCTGCAGCCGCAGGCTTGAGAGAAGAAAAGAGCAGGAGTTGAGATTGGAGAGGTGAGAAAGAGCCACCCTGTCACGCCCCACAGGCCAGGGTGGGGAATTTTATTTTATCCTGAGTGGTGTGAGCAGATTTCCACTGGTAAAAAGACTGATCCAGGAGCTGCCTAGAGAATGGCACAGAAGCCAGAGGGAAGGGGTGGAGGCCCACAGGAGCTGTCACCAGGTCTAGGGTCAGGGGGATGGTGACAGAACTCAGGCCAAGCTGGAGGCAGCTCGGAGGGAGAGTGTAAAGGGCTGTGGCTGTTGGGGGAGAAGAGTAGATGTAGTGACAGACAGGATGTGGGAGGGGACAGAGAGGAGCTGGTGGGGCTGGGAGGGAAACGCTTGATCCCCAACGGATCCCCCAGCACACTTCTCAGTCGGTGCCACCATGTCTTAGATCTGTCCCCCAACCAATCGTGGAAGGCACCAGGAAGTGGGTCATTCCTTTTTTATCATTACTATTATTTTATGTTATTAATATTTTACATGCTTACAGGGCACATGTGACTTTTTTGCATTATGGACTAGCCAAACCTGGGAGATATGACCAGTATATCGATCGATCGATTGATAGATAGATATATTGATAGATAGACAGATAGATATATTGGTATATCAATAGATAGATAGATAGATAGATAGACAGACAGACAGATATATTGGTCATATCTCCCAGGTCTGGCTAGTCCATAATGCAATTGTGACTCCCCCAAACTCCTCAAACTCTGCTTGAGGTAAGCCTAGACCCCTGATGGGCTTGGGTTGGACTTCCTCTTTCCTACAACCTACTGAACCCGTCTAAGCTCTCAGCTGTGTACCTTTCTCCGTCTGGGTGGCTCAATGGCAGGGCCCCTAGAATTGAGGCATAGCTAAGAGATCTGAAACGTCAGGGAGACACCCCCCACAACCAGGGACCTCCTGGGACAAAGGCACTTTAGCCTAAGGAAAGAGAAAGTATAATATATAAATTTTTAGAAAGAGAATTTTTTGGAAAGGTTGGGGGTGTGGCGATGATTCTGACCATAGCCCTAGGAAGAGGACTCGGCTGGAATAAGAGCTGTATGATAACCTCTGCAAGGGGCCTACCAGCACCCAAGCCTCCACCAGATGTTCCCACAGGGTCCCAGGCTTCCCTCTCTCAGCATTTATCAACTTCACAGTGAGTGTCTGTTGACTTACCCACCTCCCCCACTAGGGTAACCTTATGAGCCTATAGGCCACCTCTGTCTTGTTCACTGTAGAGTGCCGGCAGCAGTGCCTGGCATGGGGCCTGGGAGGGCATGGTGCGAGTGTAGGCACGTTTCCCACTCCAGTAAAGAACCACGCTCCTTCCTCAGGGAAGACACCTGCACTTCCTACCTCCCTCCCATGCCAGAGATCTCCTCAAGGAGCTAGTAGGAACTCAGAAGCCCCTGCATCTCCCCTAGTTCTACAAGCAGAAATAAAAGCAAAAAATGGTGCACGCACGTGCCTGCCACCCTCAAATTAACCTAGACAGGAAACAAGGGCTACACACACTTGCACATCCTACTCAAAGGGTATCAAGGTCAGGACCACATCTCTCCTATCAAAGGGTAAAAACATGTGGACTCAGTTGTTGCGGATGTATGTATGTATATGAAAGTAAAGGTTCTAATAGAAGCAACAACATTTCTTCAGCTTTACAGATCCTGTCAGATGCCATGACAATATTCACTGTCCCTTCTCCTGACTTAAATCATTTCCTCTGCCACAAGACCATTAGTCTAGAATCTGATGTACAGCTATCAGAGAGAATAACAGACACTCGCTGCTCCAACCTTGACTCCTAAAATAAGATAATAATTCTTTTGACACCTCCGAGACTATTCTATCAGTTGGTCAAAAATGGATGAAGTCATCTAAATATATTTCCAGGATGAGCAGGGCTTGATTTAAGCACATTTGTTTTAAAGAATTTGAGAAGGAGGGGTAAAAAAGGGGGGGTGGAGATTGCTGTTCTTAAACCCAGAAAAGTCATGGATTTACTACTCGACTGCAGCCTAAAGCCATATTAATTTTATTTCAAAGGTATATATCCAAGCTACGAGAGGTTGTCTTGAAAGGTTTAAATCTTAAATCAAATGTTCTTTCCAATAAGGTCATTAGTGACAGGCTGAAATGTTGCGAGAGATGTGTTACATGATGGATGTTTGTCACTTATTCAAAGGAAAATGCTATGGTGAGCCTAAAGGGTCATTTCTCCAACCACAAGGTATTTTCCAGGGGCAAAGCTGCCAAGCATTGAAATCCAAATTGCCCTCCTTCCCCTCTCACAATGTTAATTACTCCCAAACTTTGCAAGGGCAAGCATTCTGCTCTCCATTGGTTATCTCTCCCAGTGCCTACCGTAGAGCTGGCACCGTGAACGTGTGCTCTTCAGGAAATCACCAAGCCCCAGAAAGGGGACAAGGAAGAAGATTCTTTTTTTTTTTTTTTTTTGTAGAGACAGAGTATCACTTTTTCGCCCTCGGTAAAGTGCAGTGAAGTCACTCCAGCAACCTCCAACTCCTGGGCTTAGGTGATTCTCCTGCCTCAGCCTCCCAAGTAGCTGGGACTACAGGCGCCTGCCACAACGCCCGGCTATTTTTTGTTGCAGTTTGGCCAGGGCTGGGTTTGAACCCGCCACCCTTGGTATATGGGGCCAGCGCCCTACTCACTGAGCCACAGGCGCCTCCCATATATATATATATTTTTTTTTTTTTTTTTTTTTTGCAGTTTTTGGCTGGGGTCGGGTTTGAACCTACCACTTCCAGCATATGGGGCTGGTGCCCTACTCTTTGAGCCACAGGCACCGCCCTAAGGAAGAAGATTCTTACACAACAAAAGGGGTCTAGAGATTTTTCCTAAGCATGATGTTTATGGACCTTCCTGGATGTTTATATTTGGAGTAAACTAAAGTAACCTAAGGTAGCACGGGCTAAAGGCAAATTCAAATTTTAGAAGTTGGTACAAGACCTGTCACGGGGCTATTAAGTCACAACACCACTGTTGTATCCTATGGATCCTCAGAGATCCATAGATGCGGATCTCTGACAGTGCTAATCAGATATTTGCAGCATCCCTGAAGGTGCTCTGAACAATCTAGGGTTCCATAGAACAGAGTTCAAAAACCGCTAGGGAATTCTCTTGCCTCAGCCTCCCAAGTAGTTAGGACTATAGGCGCCTGCCACAATGCCCAGCTATTTTTTTTTTTTTTTTTGGTTGTAGTTGTCATTATTTTTTGGCAGGTCAAGGCTGGATTCGAACCTGCCAGCTCTGGTGTATTAGGCTGGCGCCTTAGCAACTTGAGCTACCAGCGCCAAGCCACCGCTAGGGAATTCGAGATTACAGTGGGGGTAGACAAACTCATAGCCTTTCACCATCACTTCCTAGCTGGGTAGCCATGTATCAAATATGTAGCAAACTAAACAGCCTTCCCTTCATGCCCTCCACCTCCTCCCAGAATCCCTGCCTTCACCCCAACACCTGATGGTCTCCTCATTGATAAGTAACTATAATAATCAACTAGCACCAGGACTTATAATAAGCAAAAACCTGTCACATATACAGACGTAAAATTTACAAAGGCTTTTCAACATCCACTACCTCACATCCTCCTCCTGACAACCTTATGTGGGGGGGGAGGGAGCCCAGAGCTACTTCTCTATGTTATAGGCCAAGGAGCTGAAGCTCAGAGACATAAAATAATTGGTCCATAACCACACAGCAAGAAAGAGACATGCCAGGCCTAATACTGGGAGCTTCCATCTCCAACTTGAATGTTCCCTCCCCTCCCCTAAAATGTGCCACCTCCTCACGCAATATCCTCCAGTCACCCAGCACACAGATGGGTATATAATTATGCCCCAAAGTGTACTCCAAGAAGCCTACCTTAGTGAGTCTGTGGTCCCAGGAGAAATGATTAACTATGTCGCATAACTACCCTGGGCTAGGCTTTATGAAGGATGTCATCTACGATGAAATAAGGCCTAGCCTCCCTTTGGAGCAAATAAATTGGCTCCTGTGTAACACCCAAATCTTTCCTTGAGAATTGCAAGCAAGAGTTCACGGACATCCATAGAAATGGCCATATTATTGTGATACTGCTGCTCCGGGCTCCTCTGGTCAGCTATCTGCCACTATACTGGGTTTTTCTGTTCTGAAATGGCACAAAAAAGTCATTATAGGAGATAATTCTCTGCACTCACCGTAAATTGCCCATAGGAACACGTTGTCTTTGATAGAATACTCAAGTGGCATTTGGTGTTGAAAACTATTTGTAACTCACAAGTCTTCTTGGGCTGGCAACTTCAATCTACATTAGCAAAGCACAAAATCTGGAAAGGGTCTTCAGGCCCACTCCCTCTCCCTGCAAAGGTCTTTCCAAACGGCAGGCACCCTCAGTTTGTAGCAGACTTGAAAGTGGCCAGCACGACTAGGCTTTGGCGGACTCATGCTCCTGTGCCAGAGGGTTCCAGGAGCCTGGGCTTTTCTTCCAGGAGGGACCTCAGGGATGGCATTTTCTTACAACCTCATTTTACAGATAAGAAAACTAAGGCCATAAGAGTTGAAGGCCCTTGCCCAGAGATAACCCGCAATTTAAGACATGGGCTAAGAAGAACAGAAGGAGCATGAACCCGGTAACTATTTTCTGCCATGTGTTCTGAAAAGCAGAGAAAACCCATCTGAGCAGAGAAAGAAGCAACTAAGAGATAAAAAGATAGAGCAAAGAAAGAAAGAGTTTGGGCAAGTCCAGACCCTCTGATGGGTGTGGCTTCTGAAAAGAACTCAGGTGGGTCCATAATCCCCTTCCTTTCAATGAAGCTGGCTCAAGCTGGTATGTTATATGCAACCAAATACTAGAAGCATTTTTTTTTTTTTTTGCAGTTTTTGGCCAGGGCCGGGTTTGAACCCGCTATAACGTTAAGGTACTTATTTTTGTCCTCCAGCACCCATTCCCTTTCATCAAGCAACAGAACGCTTCTTTCCAATATGAAATGTATTCTCTGTGATACAGGAGACTGATTCTACCCACTCTTTCCAAAAGGTGAGTCAGAATACTCCCATCCCCCTGGCCACAGTCATTGGCTCTGAAATAGGCACATGACCAAAGCTGAGCCAATCAGAATCTCTCAGGAACTTTTCTGCCATTACTAATCTAAAAGACCCGGTCTTTCCTCTAGTATTGCTAAGCCACAAGATGCCAGTATGGGATGCTGGTGGCCATCTTGCCCATCATGTGGAGATAACTGACCCAAGAATCTGAAAGAAGGAGAGAGACCTAGAGCCCAAATATTAGCTGCTCAGTGATATTTCCAGTTATTGAGCCACAATATTATCTTCTTTTTCTTTTAAGCTAGTGTGAGTGATGTCCTACCACTTGTATTTAAGATTCTTGCATTGCAGGGAGGACAAGAGAAGTACCAGGTACCACGGAGCCTCCTAGCAGGCACATCTATTAGAAGATCACAGATTCCTGAGGCGTTTGTCCTATAATTTACACGTCGATTGTAAATTTCAATGTTGATTGACTACTAAACATTTAAACTCAAACCCCTGAGTGATTTCTACCATGTTTTAGGGTTCCAAACGATGTTTGGGAAACACAACACAACATACCACCTCTGTGCCCTTGGAAAACAGTCTGTCGGGAGCTATCCCCGGGATGTCTGTGTTTCCAGAGCCCTGAGGGAAAGGCAGCCTGAAGCCACACATGGTAGTGGCAGTGCAGGGGCAACACTCAGTCTCTGGCAGCTCAAAAGAGCCTGAGTTGATCATGTACACTTAGCATCCCTCATCGCACCCTTCCTCTCAGCGGGACTGAGGTTGGTTTCCTAGCAACCCTGCTCCCTTCCTGTCCACCCACCCAGAATTGCAGTCCTGTTCTTCCTCCCTGGGCTGCTGGGATCACTCCCTAATGGCTGGATTCTCAAAGTCTACTGCCTGCCTCCTCCCTTAACTGCCCTCAGTCAAGGAGTTCTCACTATTCATCACACGTGACATTCACAGACAGCTTTGCCATTTATAACACATTCCACCTCCCTCTCTTCATCACATATTCACTCCCACCCAACGAGGTAGGAATTCTTCTCTCCATTCCATAGATGAGGAAATTGAAGCTCACAGAGGCCAAGTTGCCTAAGGCCACACAACTGGCAAATTCAGGAGCCAGAGAAAGAAGATATCACCCCATTTCAACATTCTGCTGTCCACATGAATGCTCAGAGGCTGAACACTTTCTGACCCTGGTTTCTGGGCTTCCATTCTATCATCAGGCTCAAGGAAACGCTGTTTTAAATGACAAGGGCCCTGACCCTCCTCTACCTTCCAGAATGCAGTTTCCACATCTAGCCCACTTTCTTGAGGATATTTAGTCTCTCACTGTTTACTGCTCACCTATCATGGACATCTCAGGAGGTCACAAGGTCACAGGCACGGGACAATGGTTCAAAAGCTCTAAGTCCAGGAGGGCTCTTGACAACTAGAAGGTTTAGGTGCCCCCTGGACAGGTATAAATAAGTTGACACTGGTGATACACAAAATAATTCAGGGTGTGGCTGATGTTTCCAAAACCAATTTGACCTTTACAGCAAAGAGAACTCGACCCTCACAGGACTCTTCCCTGGCTCGCTGGGGTGGCCAAGAAGCTCATTCCACCAACGTTGAAGGGACTTTTCTGGAGAAATTAGAAACAAATCAGTTTTTCTGGAAGAAGGCGCTGAGTAAGCAGAGGAGATTGTACAAACTTATTCAATTTAAAGTTCTGGGGAAAAACTTCCAGAGAACTTGCATCACAGTGTTGGCACAGGAGTTGTCTATGCCAAGGCTGGACATTCTGAGCCAAGTTGCCAGCCCCTGTTAGGAAAGGTCTATCTGTGCATGACAGAGTGTGTCTACATGCACATGTGTGTCTGTGTGTATAGTGCTGTGACCATGGCATAAGAAATTGCAATTTGGTTCAAACTAACGTTTTGAAAAATGGAAAATTCCACATTCATGGGTGATTTGTTCACAGCCTTCCTCCAAAAGCTCACTCTTCAAAACCAACAACCAACACAAAGCAACTATTTGGTTTTCAGTGGACCAGTTTAAGAGATGGGGGCCTAAGACAGAGCAAGCTTCACTCCCAGTCATATCCAGTACCTGGCAGCTCTAGCAGGAGGGTTCAGCCTGCCTATCCAAGGCATCTTCTCCTGGAATCAGGTCAGACCCTCCGTGTTCTGCTCTGAACCCCTGTTTGCCCGATCTGTGGACAAGATTCTCCTGTTCTCTGTTCTTCTAGTGCTGTCTCTGCTTCCCTGTGAGCTTGAAGGCTTCAGGTACCGCCTGCAACTCAGCCTGACTGTCAGACTAGAAGCATCTTTCCCTTACTGCACCCCGCCCCTCTCCACAGACTCTGTCCTCTCGAGCCCCCTTGCTACGCCCCATTCAGTGGCAGCACACTACAAGACCACCTGGGCAAATGCTTTCAAATGTCTGGGAAATGTATGACAATGGAAACGCTTGGCATGTTTATCCAGGTCTGCTCCCCTAAACAAACATGGGCCATCTCCAGAAAACTTCAAAAAGAAGCAGCTCAGGGAGAAGTTGGGAACCTTGTAACCTTGTTGAAGACCTAGGGAAAGAGAGTTCTGGAAGATAGCAACTCAACACACACACACAAACAATAAAAATAAGAAAAGGAGCTGCCCAGGAGGGGATTAGCCCTAAAAAGCCACCTATAGGAGTTCTCAGGGTCTGATTTGCCCCCAGGAAGGTTTCTCCAGGAAAAACTAACAGAGCCTGAGACTGGGCAATGCAGCCTGTGGGTGGGACACTGCTGCTGGCCACGCTATGGGAGGGAGGCAGAGAGGGAGAAGAGGTGGCCAGAAGGAGTCAGGAGGCTGACGCTACTGGACGCCAGGGCAGCAACTACCTAGGGGCTTATGTGACTCCCCTACTTCTTACACAGCAGGCCATGCCACCAAAACAAGGCCCTTTAGCTAGGGGGTATTATATAAAGAGTACAATATTTGGGACATACTTATAGTAAAGCATTGTTCAGTGTTTATCCGAATTTCAAATGTAACTTGAGCCCTGTGTTTTACTGACAACCCCAGGAAAGTGGGGAAGTACAGAACCAACTCCCCGGCCTGTGCTGATAGCCCCCCCACACCTGTTCCCAGAGGCCAAACCCACTGTTGGCACAGGGGAGGGCCAGGCTCATACTTCCAAGAGAAAGCCAGGTGAGCTCAGGATGAAGACTCAGGACAGAAGTGCTCCCCAGCTCCCCACATCCAGCCTGGCTCTGGCCCAGCTCCCAGACTAAGTAGTTCCCCATCCCTGCCCATCACCTCCAGGAGGTGTTGGATTCCTCACCCTGTGGACACCTTCCCAAGGCAGACTTCTGGTCCCCAGGGCAGTGTTTTTTAAGACCAACTTTTCCTTTTAATCTTGACTATGCAAATGATAGCTGTAAATGATTATGCAAATGGTTCACTGTAAAAGAAACAGAAAGTAGAGGCAACCCTAAGTAAAAACCGTGACGTAACCCTATTGTGCTGATGGGTGCTCTGGCGGGGTTTCACATGCATATGTGAACTTCTTGCTACATAGTTGGCATCGTATTCTGTGTTCATTTTTTTTTTTTTTTGCTTTTTTCACTCCAGTGGTTTTTTTCATTTGGCATCATCCCATTCAATTCGACTTTAGTCAATAAATATTTACCAAATGCCTACTCGAGGCCCCTCACTGCGTGTTGAGCAGTAAACAAGCCTGACACAGTCTCTGCCCTCCGATGCTATGGTTCAGGGTGGGAGTCAGACATTGAACCCGGGAGATAAAAAGTGAATTAAATAGCCTCCTACAAAGGCTGCAGTATAATTCAATCGTATATTTTGCTTTTGAGGAAATACGTTCCTAGAAATATAGGCAGATTACTTTAAAGGGTTATATTTAAAATAAATATTTTACATATGACTCCAAGTGGCAGAATATGTACATGGAAATAGATAATGCCGATTGCATTTATTCTCCACCCACATGAACCCTGAGGCTTCCCAGGATTACTACTTAACAAAGCACTGTGATGTCTGGGGGCCAACACATTCTTCTACAACACGATTTTGGGGACCACATAGTACACCTTTTTGTGAACTGACTATAAATTCTTTAATCCCTTGTTGCTAAACATTTAAGCTGATTCTAAACATTTACTTTGATAATAACCAAGCAATGAACATCTTTATGTATGAATATTTGTATGTGGATCTGATTGTGTATATGGGATAAACTCTATGGTCTATTTAATCACTTAGTGTTGGGGTAGCAATTGGCTAGCTATACACAAAATCTGTGTCCTCAGCCCCCTACCTCCCCACTCACCCTCCCACCTCCACCCCGGGCAGGTGCAGAGTACACTTCCCCACCTCCTTTGTGGTTAGACGTGGTCATGTGACTCATTTCTAGCCAATGGAATGGAGGTAGAGTGATGCTTCCTTCCCCCACTGGACCAGCCCATAACACCTCCCATGCATGCCCTTCTTTGTCCTTTCCACTTCTTCTAAGAGTCCTTAGAAGACACATGTTGAAAATGGAAGAGTTATAAGATAGAAGGAGGCAGGGTCCTTGAATCACCATTTGAAAGAGAGCTGCCCACTTGCTGGTCAGGAGCAGCTATTTTGAACATTGCATAAGCAGGGAATGAATTGCTGCTTGGTTAACCCACTGAGATTCGAATTTCATCTGTTTTAACAACTAGTGTTAACTGATCCAGGACTCCTGCCCTCCCTTCCTATACCTGAGTTCTGTCTCTATAGGGCATCTCCAGTGGTAGAAATGCAGTGGCCCCACTCAAATGCCCCTCCCAGGTCCCAATTTCACCACAGGAACCAGGGGCCAGTCTTGTTCTTGATAGTCTTCCTTGCTGGGGATTGGCCCTAAACCTGGGCCCCAACTGAACCTGCCATATTCAAACATTCACCTGAAAAGGCCCCAGAAACATTTACCAGCTGCCTGTCCTGGGACTTCCCTCACAGCCTCTGCACCTGAAAGGCCAGCACCAATGTCTTGCTCTGGTGCAAAAAGAATCTACACAAGTCACAGGATAAATAACCCCACAGATTATAAATAACCGATTCTCTAGGCTCTCTGGCACTCATTCTGTGCCCGGAAACCTCTATGTCATTTTGTCTCTGTGTCTCTTTCATTGGAAAACAAAATGGACAATGGTAGCCCTGTTCTGGGAAGAGCTATGGGTTACTGCAAATGGAAGCATCTGAATATGACTACGCAGGGTTTGAGTCAGCAGGGCAGGTCAGCTTTTCAGTCCCTCTCTAAAAGCCCCTTCCTCCTTCTCTGCAATGGAAAGCAGGCTCTGTAGTTAGGAGACAGACTCTCAGTGTTCCTTGGGAGAAGCTGCAGGCTGGTGCATTGTTGTGCTGTGACTGCCATCTTGTGGCAGTGCCTGTACACCGCAATAGGACATCCACTGTAGACATCAAGAGAACCCAACCAACCATCAGCCGCCAAGAGCACCATAAGATGATGGTCAAAGTCAAAGGCTCTTCTTCCCACTGCCTTTCAAAGCCCTCTCTTTTGCCTTAGCCCCTTCCCCACCAAAACAATCCCTGCTTTCTGCTTAGCATTTTTTCAAATCATATATGCTTTAAGGATTATCTGCAGCTAGCTTTTTTCAGCATTATAAAAATGATACATGCACATCATTTAAAAATTAAAACATGAGTGAAGTTATTTTAAAGCATTAAGTTAAAGGAAGAAAGTCACAAGTCACCCCAAAGCCAGACACCGAACTATCCAGCATTAGCACTTGGGGCAAGTCACTGTAGACATCGCTCTCTGTGCTCCCCACAAGCAGAGAAGCAGCATTGCCCACAATGGTTCAGAGCTTGGGCTCTGGCACCAAGCTCCCAGGGTTCCTGGTTGGCCCTGCCACTTACTAAGATCCCAAACAACTTACTTAACCTCTGTGTATCTTCTCTTCTTACCTTAGAAATAGGGATAATAGTGGCATTTTCTCATAGTATTCCTATGAGGACTTCCTCTGTAAAGACTCAGCACAGTGCCCAGCACATGGTAAACTTTCACATGTCAGCCATTGCTGTGATGGATGGAGGAGCGTGCAGATACTGAGATTTGCTTTTACGAGAAGGGTATTTAAGGATGCATGTTACTTTTTACTTTTAAAAATAAGTGTGGACTAAGAAAAAAACAGGGATAGAGAATTCATAATTGAAGAGACTAGGAACTGAGGAGTTAAATCCTCCCAGGTCCACAGGTGATTAGCCACCTGTCTCCTGGCTGCCTCTGAATCCCCATCTGGTTCCCCCCTGTCATACCCAAGGATGCTGCCCCTGGCCATCACAGTTCCCACTTAAGCAGTTCCCGCTCAGGAGGAACAAGGATTGCTAATAACCAACTAGGGAAAAACAGAATTAGGAAAGAAAACATATCCTGCTGCTGGTGCAAATTTATGAGCTCCAGGAGCAGGTGATGGCTCTCATACTGTATTGTCCCGGCGCTCTTCTCTCTCCACCTGGCATGTCATGGATGCCTAATCACATATGCTGAAGGAGTAAGTGAATGGTCGGTGGGTCTGGAAGGCCAGGCCCAGAGAGCCACTCCCAGGAGATGCCCACACTGAGAAGCCACTCTGGAAAAATTCCTGTTTACTATCAACAGACACGAGCCACAGTGGAGCACTTCCACCCAGTGCCCCCCAAAAGTACCTTAGAAAAGTACTGTCACTTTGTCCTCTGGGTTATATAGTTTTATCTCCATTTTTCATTTGGGTAAACTGAGGCTCAGAAAGACCAAGAAACTTACCTAGGGATGCAGAGTTGGTAATAGCAGAGCTGGGTCAGGATCCAAGCTGTCTGACCCCAAAGTTCTTATAGCAGAGGGAAAACAATCAACCCATTTGCCTGTTACTTCCAAAGAACGTTAGGAAGCTTCCACATCTGGCCCCAATCTGTATTCAGTCTAGTCAAGGAGTTCCAGAGGTTTGCTTTTTAATTTTTATTTCTTTTAATAAGCACCACATAGAATAAAATCTTGCCCATCTAGAATCCTCATAATACTGTGGTGGGTGGGGGGGTGGGAGGGTTGTTTTGTTGGTTAGCTTGTTGGTTCTTTCCACAGAGTCATATTAAAAAGTAATCATCACAGGTCACCTGGGAAATGTGATAGATGCAGGGATGAGTCCCTCCCTCTGATTTCTTCTCTAAAACCTACTGCCAACACAGCCACCAAAGTGTCAAATTAAATAAAGCAGGAGGCCATTAGCCCGAAGCTATCTGGTACTTTGAGTTCTTAAGCAACAAACTGAAACCTAACTTAGTACTAAACAAACTGAAATCTAAGGAGTATGTATTTTGTAACAGTTAGTGAGGTTTCACCCTATCACAAACAGCTAACCTTCAGCCAATCACAGGCAGCCAACTGATCAGACCACACCCAAATAAGGCAAATGCTTATTTGTAGTCAGTTCCAATGATTTCTCTACTTTGTTTCCATGTTCAGTGCATAAAAGCTTGCTGCTCATGTTGTTGGATGGGACACTCTGAATCTCGGAACCTCCCCTGGTTCTGAGTCCTGCCTGATTCATGAATTGTTCTTTGCTTGGTTAAATTTACTTTGTCCACAGTTTTTCTTTTAACAAAGATGACTGACCTTTCCCCAAAACAGAGTCACTCTGTTGCTCTCTCAGTCAATACCTTCCCTCCAGCTCCCTAACACCAACAAAAGCCTAAGACCCCTTACATGACATATAAGAATCTACTTTACCTGGCTTTCATCAGTCTGCACTGCTTCCTCTGAATAAGCCCACTGCTCTATTCAATAGGTTCCCTTTACCTGGAAATCCTTTCCTACTTTTTATGTCAAGAATTCCTTGAGAAACACTAAAGCCCAACAAAAAGGGAAACAAAAGAGTCACCCCTGGAAAGCTCTCTTTCTCTGATCTCCCTCAGAAAAAATTAATCTTTCCCTCCTTTGTGTTCAGATAAAACAATTGACACTACACATGTCTTTTTCATGGGCACCTAGTAGTTGCTCAACAACTTCATTGATTGTGCAGAGCAACTGTGGAATAACTTGATGATAAGACAAACCTTAAAGGAAATAAACCTCTAACAGAAGGTCTATCAGAGCCTATACATTGCTCTGTCCATGGGTTTCAAAGCCACTAAGTAGGATGAAAGAAATCAAGAGCCATTTCTGCAGCTGTGAAAGGCATCACTCAGAACACACCTCCTCAGTGCCTTTATCTACTGCTTATTAACTGTGTGTGATGCAGGCCTCCTCCAAGCCCCTCATGGCACATGGACCTGCCCTGGCTCTGACTACCCAGAATCCAGAGGCAGGTGGTTGGACCTGTTTTCACTCCAGAGTGTGGGTCAGATGCCCAGTGATGCAGAGCTGACCACCAGGGCCAGCCTGCTTTCAGCCCCCTAGCTTCCTCATTCAGAATTTGAAGAATAGACCTAGAGTTAGTGAAAGTAGGAAAAGGAGCCCTGAGAACAGTCACAGGAAGAGAAGGAAAGCTTCTAGGGATCTTTTCTCCATTATTGTAGGGATATGCCATGTGGTAATAGGGCTTAAAATGTCTGACTTCCCTTGGTAATCCCATAGCCCTGTAGGACAAAAAGAGGCTCACAGGCTAGGAATATGCTCACAGTAATGACCAATCTTTGGACAGAATGACAAGGGACAAGGGCATGGATATTCCCTCTTGCCCAGGATAGGTGCACATCCCCTGGGGCTGATATTCCCCTTTATTCCTCAGTGAGTGGAGGCACGGAGGTACAGATGACCCACAGAAGGCAGGTCCGTGGCAAGGCCCTGGGAAGCAAAGCACAGTAATCTCAGAAGTGTGTTCCAGGACTCCACGAGTCCACAGATTTGTCGCAGATGGCTAAACCTGAGAAAGCCCCTAGGTGTCTTCATGTATGTGCACTAATTAGCTTTGTAAGAAGACATGGGATTCAGGAAACCTAGTTTCAAGTCCCTATCCAGCCACTTACTAGCCATGTGACCTACGTAAGGCACTTCCCTTCTCTGGGCCTCAGTTTGCTCAGAAGCACAACAGGTTGAACTAAGAGCTGTCTCCATGGCCTCTTCCCACCCTGCCTTAAGAGGCCTTAATGTTGGCTATAGCATGGGCAAAGAAGGGGAGGAGTGATGTGTGAGGCTCCTGCTCACCTTAGCTCAATCCCCAGATGTAGCAGATGAATGACTGTTTCCACTCTTATCCTGTCCACCCAAAACACACCTGCCCCTTGTTTAAGGAAGGAGATTTCTGGTCTCCATCTTGACTTCATGTAAGAAAAACAAGCAGAATGACCCAGAGACAGGAGATTCTTGGAGACCATCTGGGCAATCCCACATTTTACAAGCAAGGAAGATAAAGCCCTGGGAGTTAGAAGCAATGCTAGGAGTAAAGCCCAGGACTCTGTGTGTACCTCCACAGAGTGACTGCAGGCTTTCTGAATCACCCTATCCTTCTGACCGAGATTGCCCAGAACCACTGGGGCCAAAATTGGCTCTAGAGGAACTAGTGTGATGTAAACAGAGTGGAAATTATTAATTCTAGGAATTCAGATGCATTACAGCCCAATTACTTGGATGATCTCAGCAATGGCAGCTTCATTCATTTGGAGTTAATTAAATGATTTTTCTGTCTTATAAGAAATTCGAGATAATGCAATGATTCATTCAGTGTATTTAAAGAAAGCAATGGACCCTGTCCCAATAACACAAACTTCTGATTCTGAAACAATTTCAAAGGGACCTCAAACCCAATGAAACCCATGAGTAATCTATTAGGCATTCTTAGATCCTAGATTAAGAGAAGACCTCAGGCTTTTTCTTTTTTTTTTTTTTGAGACAGAACCTTAAGTTGTCACCCTGGGTAGAGTGCTACAGGGTCACAGCTCACAGCAACCTCCAACTCCTGGGCTTAAGCAATTCTCTCATCTCAGCCTTCCAAGTAGCTAGGACAACAGGTGCCCGCTATAACGCCTGGCTATTTTTTGGTGGTAGTTGTCGTTGTTTGGCAGGTCCAGGCTAGATTCGAATCCACCAGCTCTGGTGTATGTGGCTGGCACCTTAGCTGCTTGAGCTACAGGCACTGAGCCAGACCTCAGACTTTATATTAACAGCTAAAAATCCAAGGTTCAAATCTTGCCTCTATAAACTTCTAGTTACATAATCTTGATCCAGTTTCCAAACCTCTGAGTCTCCACTTTCTCATCTGTCAAATGGAGATAATGCCTCCTCCCCTGCAGGGTAGTCATGGGATTAGAGAAGTTGTAAAGCCTTATAATACAGGAGTGCCACAAGGCTTGCAGACAGTGATAATAATTAATAGATACGGAGTACTTTCTAAGTGCCAGGCTCAGTCCTCTGCACTTTATCTGCACCATCTCAACAACCCTAGGAGGCAGGTACTGTTGTTACCCCTGTTTTGTAAATGAGGAGGCTGAGACAGACAAGTTAGGGTTTGCCCAAGATGGCACAGCCAGAGGGTGGACCCCAACATCCGTGTTCCTAACCTCTACACGATATTGTCTCACTGAACAACAATTTCATTTACTCTAGTAGTATGGTTTTTTTTTTAAAAAAATTTAACTCAGAAAAGGAACAAGACTAGAAAGAAATAGATGGATCTCGGTGAGGAATTGAGTTGACCCAGAGGCCCCTTTGCAAATCTATTTTATTCTTTTCTAGGAACAGAGTCAGGAAAGCAGTATCCTGAGCCCTGGACAGTGGACACCCAGTTTCCAGCAGGCTCGTGCTTTGAAGACACACGTGCCGTGTGCAGGCACTGCTTGAAGATGCTTTACAGAAATCATCCCAGTCAATGCCCACCGTAGTGCTGGCCCCATTTAGATAAGGAAACTAAAACACAGGTTTAAAACGTCCCCCAAGACCACTGCTGCTGCAAACTACTCCAGTCTTTTTATAGCAAGATGATTAAGATCATAAGCTTTGGGGTCTAATCCAGTAAAAGTGGGACAATGTTAGGGAGGGAGGCTAAATAAGCACAATCCACACACTGCACCTTGGAGTGTTTCTACCCGGTGGGAGCTGCTTGGGTGTGTCAGGGCTCATCAGAGAAGCCATCCCGGGGCTGCAGTGGAGGAAGTGAGCTGGAAGATGTGAGTCAGAGAGTTGGTGGGTGAGGCAGGTAGCACTTTAAAATTGGAAACTGGGAACCCAAACTCCAGCTACAAAGTAGCAACCCGTTCTGCCTTCAAGAGCCTCTGGGAAAACTCACCACCCCTCAGCCTGCAACTCAGCACTCATTGCTCTGTGTGAGCGACAACAGGGCAGGAGAATGGCACCTTGTCCCGTTGTGACCAGACATCCTTCCTTGGCTCCGACTTTGGCCTCAAGATAAGCAACAGGAAGAAGTACAGGGCAAGGAAAAAGCTGACACCCCCTTCTGCGTATGCCTCCTGCCGTCCCTCACCTTGCTTTAAAAATGTGGTTCCTTTTGGGTTTTTTTGTTTTGTTTTGTTTTTGAGAAGCTTTTTAAAAATACCAACATTCTGGGTGGCACCTGTAGCTCAAAGGAGTAGGGTGCCGACCCCACATGCCAGAGGTGGCAGGTTCAAACCCAGCCCTAGCCAAAAACTGCAAAAAAAAAAAAAAAAAAAAAAAAATTCTTCTAGGGATGGGACCTGGACATTGGTATGTCAAAAAGTCACCCACCAGGGGGTCCTTACATGCAGCCAGAATTGAGAACCCATCCTTGATTCATCTCCCACTGTGCCTTTTCTAGGACAGCCTTTTAGACCCCTCCTACTCAAAGTGTGGTCCCCAAAGCACACACACCAGCACGGCCTGGGAGCTTGTTAGAAGTGCAGAATCACGATTCCCACCCCAGTGCTCCTGAATCTGGATCTGCATTTTAACAAGATCCCCAGATGATTCATGTGCACAATAAAGTTTGAGAGACACCAGTTTAGACTTTGGGTCTTACTGCCCACTCACCAGCCCTTCCCATCTGGACAGTCAGCGGCCGTTCAGCCAGAGCCAGGAACCAAGATGCAGGCAGTGCAGGAGCGCCCAGTCTAAACACGCCACAAGGCAGCTGGGCACCTCGCTTAAAATACAGATACCCCGGCCCAGGTGTGCCTAACAAGCACCCCTCACCCCAGGTGCTTTCAATCAAGCCAGTCCAGAGGCTGTGAGTGTAAGAGCTGCTATGGTAGTGAGCACACAGGTGCTGGAATCAGGGGAACCACACCCTAAATTCTGACTCTGTCACTTGCCATCTATGAGAACTATGAGAATCACAAAGTTCTCAGAGCTTGTTTTCTCATCTACAAAAATCAGGATAAAGACATTTCATGTACAGTGATGTTATGGGTTCTCCAAACAGATATCTGCTGAAGTGCTAAGCTCCAGTACCAGAAAACGGGACCTTGCTAGGAAAGGGGATCACTGCAGATATAATTAGCTAAAATGAGGTCACATTGGAGGAGGGCGGGCCCTTAATCTGATATAACTGGTCTCATAAACACACACACACACACACACACACACACACGGAGAAAACTGTGATGATGGAGGCAGAGATTGAAATGCCACGGCTGCATTAAAAAAGATGGAGACTGGCCAGACGTGGTGGCTCACACCTGTAATCCTAGCACTCTGGGAGGCCAAGGTGGGTGGATTGCCCTACTCAGAGGTCAGAGACCAGCTTGAGCCAGAGTGAGACCCCGTCTCTACAAAAAAAAAAAGCCAGGCATTGTAGAGGGCGCCTGTAGTCCCAGCTACATGGGAGATTGAGGCAAGAGAATCACTTAAACCTAAGAGTTGGAGGTTGCTTTGAGCTATGATGCCACAGCACACTATTAAGGACCACAAAGTGAGACTCTGTCTCAACAAAAAGGAAAAATTTTTTTAAATTTAAAAAGATGGAGACTTGGCTCAGCGCCTGTGGCTCAATCAGCTAAGGCGCCAGCCACGTACACCTAAGGTGGCGGGTTCGAATCCCCAGCCTGGGCCCGCCAAACAACAATGATGGCTGCAACCAAAAAATGGCCAGGCGTTGTGGCAGGCACCTGTGGTCCCAGC